>JARHVA010001761.1:2192500-2475000 GCA_037957365.1 Torreya grandis
TAAATTTTTTATTAATTTCAATTAAATATGGGTCCTAAAATAATACTAATATCATTCATCCAAACTCCACATGTGGCAAAAGATATGAGCATCTGAACAAGAGGCTTGGAAGGGTGTCTAGAACTGCAAAAAGAGAAAAAATTCACCAAGATGAAAGTGACTCTTCCTATTATTCACAAAGCCTAAAAAAATCCTTATGGTACCTGTAACATTATATTAAAACAATCTAAAAGCACATTTTACTTAAAAAGTCAAAAAACCCCTTTTTGGCCTATACGCCTGTTTGCTTGCATAAGCCTATATGAGCATGGTTTACATAAATTTTGAAGTTTTTAAACTATTTAAATGTTTTTTTATAATTTAAAAACATAATCCCATGTTTTTTAAACTTTTACTTGGAATTAGAAACCCCTGTAACACTCTAAAATGATGCCTACTCTAATGGTGATCTCAAATAGATACGTTGAGGTGTGACAAAAAATAGAAAGTATCTCCACTAATAGAATGGCCAATAAAATTTTCCAAATTTTTATTAAACTAATAATTAACTTATTTACAAAATTTGGGGTCAAAATTCCACCTGTATCTCTTAGAATCCTTAATTTTCCTTCAAATTTGACCCATATGCATGGACTATTTGCATTTTTAACTATGTTTTTGTGTTTTTGACCTGATTTCATGGTTTTTGTATGCCTTAAAGGTTAAATTAGTCATTAAGTATCACCATAGTCTCTTCAAGAGTTTGTAAAACTCCTTTACCCCTCTTTTCAAACACAATTTAATCATTATAGAAGGCATTATATGTTTCAAAATTGGCATATTTTGTATACCTGATGCATACTATGTAGATTAAATATTTATTTTTCATGTTGTATGAGCTTGATTAAGTTCTTGATTATGAATTTGCATTGACCTACATATGACATCCATTACAAACCCCTTGACTTATGCTTACTTCAAATGAATTTGTTTGCATTACCACATTTGTACGGACCAAGTATAATAATTAAACCTTAAGAAGGTGAAATTTGAAGTCTATTATCTTATGATGATTAAAAAAAATTTCATAACTATCTTGAAACCTAAAACCTTTCTCTTGATAATCTTGTATTAATGCTAATTATGAATGAACTGTATGCTTAAAAGGACTATAGGTTATTTTTTCCTTGCTATAAGTGATGTTTTATTAGGGATTACAAACCTAAAAAACCTATAAGATACTTATTCCTCATCAAAACCTCCTAACAAGTCCATTTCTTTAGCCTAGTTACCTTCTTGGCCTAGGGTTGCATCTTTTCACCCTCTGTGATCACTATGCTTGTAATCTCTCTTAATGATGGTTGAAGGTAGCGTGATTTTGGTTGCATTTGTACCTATTTATAAGATTTTTTGTTCTTGAATGTCCATTTTATTACCATTTAGTTATATTTCCTTATAGATAACCATTATAACCTTATACAACTTCATGAAACCTTTGGTGTACCATTAGCCCCAGGAAACTATTCAAGACTATGGTGACTATGTTCTTAGGATCTTTATGACTCCTGTATGGATGTAGGGACTATATTAGGGTTTTGAGATGGATTATAAATCCTCCCATCCACTAATGGTAGTCATAAACATCATAGTTCTTTCTGATATTGAAAGTAATATCACATTAGCAATCCATAATTCTTAGGTTTCCATCTACAATATCACCTACTTGGTTGTAGGTTTCATCTAATGATGGTTTTAGAGTGACTAAGTATTTGTGAAATCATGTAATTTATCCATTTGATAACTTATCCATTCACCTTGATGGGTCATAATTGACCATTTCTCTTTGCTTCAAAAAAAACCTTGTCTTCAAGATACCATATAGATAACCATAGGCCTATTAGAGTATGGATGTAGGTTAACATTATGCTCTATCATCCCCAATCAAAACCTCACAATTATAATAGCCTCATAATGATCTTCATTATAATCAAGTTTTTATTAGACATCCCCTCTATCATAAAAATGACCATTAAGAACTCTGCCTATAACCATTTAGAAACACTCACTTATAGAACTCCTGACCCCTACATTGGTTGTAAGGTTAGATGTTAGTTGTAGGTGAGTTTTTAGCCTCTTCTTAATTCCCTTAAGAGGTCTCCATTTCTTCAAAAAATATTCATGGATATAGCTTTTAAGGTAATCTACACTTGTAGATGGCTATACGGTAATTAGGGCTTATATGGACATGGATTTATAAGTGATCTTGTGTATGATTTTCTCTTGTGTTTATAGAAATAACACACCATTTATATCTCCCATTTCACCCTCTTATGTCCTTAATTTCTTTATGGTATCCTTGTTTAAGAACCCTACTAGACTGTAGGTCTAATTTTATATAAGAGGCTTGTAGGTACATTAGGTTGTAGATAGGGTTTTATCTTGGTGGCTCTAGGTTGCCTTTACCCTAATTTAGGTTTGTTTGAATTTTTAAAATCTTATTCCTCAATGTGATTCATGTATAAGAAACCTTACAATTATCATTTATGTCCTTGCTAATCTACAACCACTTCTTGAAGCTTCAAAGAGTCTAACTTATACCAAAATGCCTCCCTACAAGGCACATGCATGTAGGTGCCTGTTAGGGATATAAATGAGTTCCATAAGAATTATGACTATGAGGATTCTAAGATAGATGAATTTAAAAAGTGGAAACTCTTTTAAGATTACCTTTTTATGACAGGCCAAAAACTTCTTCAAATACCCTTTGAAAATAATCCATCTCCTTTTAAAGCATGATTGTGTGTATATCTAACTTGTGTATGGAATTGAATAGGTGTAACTTTAAGGAAGGTTACAAACAATGATTTGTTTCTTTGATAACATCCATTTTTTAAATAAGTTTATTTCATATATACCATATGAAATATCTTTGTCTCTTTGAGATCCATATCTTTTACTCATACTGATGTCTTGACTAGACATTAGGCCTATGAACCTCTATATTAGTTGTTCTATGAAGATTTATGGTCTATCCTACTTGATCATGCCTAGGATGAAGCCCTTGTTAACCATTTTACTCCTATGTGAGTGATATTTGATTATGCATATATCTTTAAGGATCTTTCATGTTCCTTTATTACAACTTGGTGATCAACACTTAATTGTTGCATACTTGTTATAGGTCCTCATCCATGACTGTAATTTGACCTTGAATAGCCTACAAACACTCCTTATCATTCTTATAGTGCTCCTTGATCTACCTTTGTATCCTTAAGGTGATATAATTTAATTAAGGTAGGGCTTGAGGGGTGAGTGAAGTGGAAGGACATGAAGAATGATGGAAAAAACATGATAAAGGGTAGAATGAAGGTGAAAACATAGTGACAATGGTTGTTTTAAACAATGATATGAAGAGGATGAGATGGAGGTGGTAAAGGAGAGCTTTAGATCATGAGAAAACTAGGATGAGGAGAGAATGAAAAAATGAACACATGACCATTATTTCACCTGATATTAGATGGCATTGGAGGAGGGGAAGAGATCAAAATTGAAACTTGTTTTTCTCAAAAAACCTTAAAATTTGTAAAAGTCCTTAAAGAATGCTAAATAGGCCCATTAGAGACAACTTTAGAGAATGGATATGGGAATTATTGGCCATGAAACTTGAATAATGTCCAATAAAAATTATTGAAAGTCATGAAAAACTTGATGAAACCCTACAAAAACAAATTTATTGACAATTTAAGGCTCCCTTCTTCTTCAAAGACCATACAACTTCTCTTTGTATGATCATACTAACTATAGATTGACTAGATGAGTTTATGACCATTATTTGACCTTAAATTGGATGAATACCTAAAGGATGCCATGGAAAGGTATAAAAAGTATTTCAAGATTTTGGAACAAGTTGAATTTCCTTGAAACTCTCCCTAGGTGAATAGAAAATGGAGAAAACTAGTTGCCTTCTTGGTTGCAAGGTAGTAGAATTTGACCTATCTTTAACTAAATGGTTCATAATAGTGAAGAATAAAATCTAGAATCCACTTAGACCATTAGGAAGTCCACTAATTTGAATTTATTCATTCCAAATTTAAGAGTTGTACCCTTTGTTAGTAGTCTGTACCATTCATAAACCTATAGGTAGGTCTGTTTGTACCAACAAACAAAGTAACAAAAGAAGGTTGGTTTAGGGATTATATGGCCATGAATCATCATATAATTTTTTTTTAATCTTGGTAATGGATTTTAGATGACTCCTCATGCCTTGATTGTATGGATTTTTTATAAAATTTGCACTTCTCTTGCAAAATGGGTAAAAAAGCTATTTTCGCCTTTTTAAAAGGAAATAAAAGCTTCCACCACTTAAATAGAAGGATTTAGAAGTATGACATGCCAAACCATGCAAAAATATAATTTTTGACATTTTTCATGTTTTAAAATTGTAAATTTGGCACATGGGAGAGGTTTTTGGGCCTTTTCGGCTTAATTAACATATCAAATGACATTTTTAAGGTTTGAAACGTTAGAATTAAGTTATTTTCACATTTTTGAACATGACTAAAGGCCAAATGGGACAATTTAATGACTTTTGAAACTAATTATGACATTGTAAACCCATTTTTTGACATTTTAACCAAAGTTTATGTTTTAGGCCATAATTCATTAGTTTGATTAGCTACAAAGGGATATTTTTGAGATTTAGGAAAGTTTAGATTGATAAGGGTAGTAATTTGACTTTCAAAACTCAAATTAGTAATAATTATGGTGATTTTTAGAGGTTGACTAGCCCTCTGGTAAAAAAAACTCAAAAACTCTAACAATGACAAACTCAGATATACACTAAATATTATAAGATGTTTCGTGGGAAAAGACATAAACAAGATAACTAACACAAACAACAATAAACATGTGCACATGTGCACTTATAGGAAAGGACAAAAATAACTAGAAAAGAGCTAATAATTACTAAAAGCATGTGTGGATATAAACTTAGAGAAAATAATAAAAGTTAGTCTATTATGTACAAACTAGCCTCCACCTTGTTGGTCCTCCTAGAGCAAATGGAAATCTATTTGATGCACCATGGAAATTTGAAATGTATTTTCTTCCTTTTGATGGCTCTCTTCTACAAATGGGAGCACTTATATGTTCATGTGTTCTAGATGATGTAGCTATGCCTCTAACTTCCATTTTCAAGTGCATGAATTAAAGATATGGATCCAGGATCCAATCATATTCCTCACATATTCTTCTTCATTTCATCAAAATTTCTATCTCTACCTAAGCTCCATTGATTAGATTTCATTGAACTTCTCTGAATTTTATTTTACATGATTTTTTCCACAAAATACATGATTAATGCCCTCATCCATACACATCCATACATAAAATTGGCATTTATTTAATCCTCTCTAAGTTTACTTGATGTTTTAAAATGTTTTAGGTTGATCCATGGTTATTTGATGGTGATAAAATCCACTTTTCTCAAAACTATGTTTTTAGGGGGTTAGGAGGGTTTAAAGCTAAATATTCAAAATGATGATTCATGAAGTACAAACCTCAAAATACAAAAAAAATTCCATTTATTTATATAAAATTGACCCCCCTGACATCCCTAAAAATATTGGGTTCCCATGTAAAATATATGAAAATTTTCCATGTGAAGGAAATTTGCCTATAGGATTTTTAGTACATTCTAAGTTGCCTACGCTCTTAACGATTGTTCATAAATCATAGAACCTAAAATGATCTCCATTGTTCATTAATTTTAATAAAAATAGGGTTCTTCAAATCATACTAATAACGTTCATCCAAACTCCACATGTGGCAAAAGATATGAGCATCTGAACAAGAGGCTTGGAAGGGTGTCTAAAATTGTAAAAAGTGAAAAACCTCACCAAGATAAAAAAGACTCTTCCAATTATTCAAAAAGACTGAAAAATCCCTTATGGGGCTTGTGATATTCTATCAAAATACTCTAAATCATATTTTTCTTGAAAAGTAAAAAACCCCTTTTTGGCCTATATGATCATGGTTTGCATAAAATTTTTAGGTTTTGATAATATTTAAAGGTATTATTATGATTTAAAAACATCATCCCATGCTTGTGAAACATTTACTTGGACTGAGAAACTGTTGTAGTACTCTAGAATAATGCCTACTCCAATGGTGATCTCAAACAAATAGGCTTAGGTATGAGACAAAATAGTGACTATTCCACTCATCCAATGGCCATTAAATTTTTTCATAAGGTTATCCAACTCATAATTACCCTATGTACAAAATTTTTGGTCAAAATTCTACCTATAACTCTCAAAATCCATAATTTTCCTTCAAATTTGACCCTTGTGCATGGACTATCTAGATTTTTTACTAATTTTTAGTGTTTTTGAGTTGATTTAATGGGTTTTTTATGAATTAAAGGTTAAATTAATCATTAATTATCACCATATTCTCTTCAAGAGTTTTAAAAAATCTTCTACCCCTATTTTCAAGCACAATTTAATCACTATAAAAGGCATTCTAGGTTTCAAAACTAGCATATTCCATATACCTATTGTGTACTATGTATCTTAAATATTGATTTTAATTTTATATAATATTAATTAAGGTATTTATTATGAATTTTTATTGACCTGCATAGGATATCCATTAGAAACCCCTTGACTTATGCTTGCTTCAAATGAATGTGTTTGCATTGCCACATTTGTACGGACCATGTACAATATTGAGACATTAAGAAGGTGAAAGGTGAATTTCAGGATCTTATGATGATTCAAAAAAGTCTCAAAAATTTTCATATCTATCTTGAAACCTAAAACCCTTTCCCATGATAATTATGTATTCAAGGTCATTATGAATGAGTTATAGCCTAAGGACTATAGGTTGCTTTTTCTTGGCTATAAGTGATGTTTGATTAGTGATTACAAGCATCCAAAACCTATAGGAGAGTTATTCCTCCTCAAAAAATCTTAACAATTCCATTTCTTTATCCCAATTACATTCTTGGCCTAGGGTTACATATTTTAATCCTCTATGATCACTATGATTGTATTCTCTATTAATGATGGTTTAAGGTAACATGATTTTGATTGCATTTGTACCTTTTTGTAATATTTTTTGGTCTTGAATGTCCATTTCATGAAATTTTAGTCCTATTTCCTTATATATAACCATTACAACCTTTTACAACTTCATAAAATCTTTGGTGTACCATTAGCCCCAGGAAACTCTTCAAGACTATGGTGATTGTGTTCTTAGGCTCTTTATGACTGCTATATCGATGAAGGCACTATAATAGGGTTTTGAGATGGATTATAACCTCCTATCCACTCATGGTAGTCATAACACATCAAAGTGTTTTGTGAGATTGAAATTAATATCACATTAGCAATCCATAATTCTTAGGTTTCCATCTACAATATCACCTGCTTGGTTGTAAGTTTCCTCTAATGATGGCTGTAGGGTGATTGAGTTTTTGTGAAATCATATAATTATTTTATTTGATAACTTATCCATTCACCTTGATGGTTCAAACTCAACCATTTCTCTTTGCTTCAAAAAAAAACCTTGTTTTCAAGATACCCTATAGATAGCCATAAGCCTGTTAACGTATGGTTGTAGGTTAACATTATGCTCTACCAACCCCCATCAAAAAATCACAATTTTAGTAGCCTCCTCATGATATTCATTATCATCAAGGTTTTCTTAGACATACCCTATATCATGAAAATGACCATTAAGAACTCTTTAACCATTTGGAAACAACTCACTTATAGAACTCCTGACCTCTGCCTTGGATGTAAGGCTCGATGTTGGTTGTGGGTGACTTTTTAGCCTTTTCTTAATTCCCTATAGATCTCTCCATTGATTCATAAAACCCTTATCAATATTTATGAATACCATCTTCCTTAAATCAAAACACTATAGAGACAAAACTCCCAAATTACATATACTTGATTGTGCTTTTAAGGTAATCTACCCTTGTAGATGGTTGTAGGGTAACTGGGGCTTATACGGATAGGGAACTAAAAGTGAGCTTGTGTATGATTTTCTCTTGTGTTTATAGCAATATCACACCCTTGAAATATCCCATGGTAGCCTCCTATGTCCTTAATTTCTCTGTGTATCCTTGGTTATGAACCCTACTAGACTGTAGGTCTAGTTCCATATAAGTGGCCTACAGGTGCATTAGGATATAGATAGGGTCTTATCTTGGTGGCTGTAGGTTGCCTTTAACCTAATTTAGGATTTTTTAAATTTTTAATATATTAATACTCCATGTGATTCATGTAGAATAAACCTTATAATGATCACCTATGTCCTTACTAATCTATAACCACTTCTTAAAGCCTCAAAGAGTCTAACTTATACCAAAAGGCCTCCCTACAAGGCACAAGCCTGTAGGTTCATTTTAGGGATATAAGTGAGTTCCATAAGAATTATGACTCTGATTATTCTAAGACACATGGCTTTCAAAATTGAAAACTCTTTTAGGACTACCTTTCTATGACATGCCAAAACCTTTTTCAAATACCCTTTGAAAACAATCCATCTCCTTTCAAAGCATGACTGTGTGTATATCTAACATGTATATAGAATTGACCAGGTGTAACTTTAAGTAAGGTTCAAAAACAATGATTTTTTTTAAAACCTCCATTTTTTAAATAATTAAGGTTATTTCATATATACCATATGAAATACCTTTGCTTCTTTGAAATCCATATATTTTGCTCATAATTATGTGTTGGTTAAATATTAGGCCTATGAACCTCTATATTAGTTGTGCTATGAACCTTTATGGTCTATCCTACTTGATCATGCCTGGGATGATTCCCTTATTAATCTTTTTTCTCCTATGTGAGTTATCTTTGATTGTGTATATACCTTCAAGGAGATTTCATGTTCTTCATTGCAACTTGGTGATCAACGCTTGACTATTGTATACTTGTTGTATGTCCTCATCCATAACTATAATTTGACCTAGAATAGACTAAAAGCACTCCTTATCATGATCATAGTGCTCCTTGATCTACCTTTCACTCCTTATGGTGATATCATGGAATGGAGGTGGGGATTGAGGGGTGAGTGAAGTGGAAGGACATTAAGAAGTATGGAGGAAACATGATAAAGGGTGGAATGAAGGTGAAAACACAGTGATAATGGATATTTAAAACAATGATATGGAGAGGATGAGATGGAGGTGGGAAAGGAGAGCTTGAGAGCATGTTAAAACTAGGATGAGGAGGGTATGAAAAAAATTACACATGACCATTATTTCACTTGACATTGGAGGGCATTATAAGAGGGAAAGAGAGCAAAATTGATACTTGATTTTCTCAAAAAACCTTAAAATTTGTAAAAATTCTTAAAAAATGCTAAATAGGCCCCTTAGAGACACCTTTATAGCATGGATATTGGAATTCATGGCCATGAAACTTGAAGAATCTCTGAGAATAATGTTTGAAAATCATGAAAAACTTGATGGAACCTTGAAAACACAAATTTCTTAACAATTTGAAGCTACCTTCTTTTTCAAGCACCTTACAACTTCTCTTTGCAAGCTCATACTAACTATACATTTATTGGTTGATTTTATGGCCATTGTTTGACCTTGAATTGGATTAAGAACATGTCAAGGAGGCCATGAAAAAGGTATAACAAGTCTTCAATATTTTGGAACAAGTTAAATTTTCTTGAAACTCTGCCTAGGTGAGGATTAAATGGAGAAAACCGATTGCCTTCCTAGTTGCAAGGAAGTAGAATTTGACCTATCTTTAACTAAATGGTTCATAATATTGAATAATCTATTTGAGGAGATTATTATACCATAAATATCCATTTTTATTCTACTTTATTGATCCCAAATTTGAGAGTTGCACCCTTCCTCAGCAGTCTGTACCATTCACAAATCTACAGACAAGTCTATTTATATCAACAAGTAACAAAATAAGGTTGGTTTAGGTCATATATGACAATGAATCATCATATAAGTTTTTTTGAATCTTGGTAATGGCCTACATATGACTCCCCATGCCTTGTCTATATGGATTATGTATGAAATCCATAGTTCTCTTATAAAATGGGTGAAAAAGCTATTTTTCCCTTTTAAAAGGAAATAAAAGCTTCCAATGACTAAAATAGAAGTATGACATGAAAAATCATGTAAAAATGCAATTTTTGACATTTTTTCATTTTTCAACATTGTAAATTTGGCATGTGGGAGTGGTTTTAGGGCCTTTTTGGCTTAATTAACATATCAAATGACCTTTTTAAGGTTTGAAACTTTAGACTTAAGCTATTTTAAAATTTGTTAACATGAATAAAGTACAAATGAGATAATTTAATGACATTTTAAACCAATTATGACATTTTTACCCCATTTTTTGACATTTTGACCAAAATTTTCATTTTTAGGCCATAATTCATCAGTTTGACTAGCTACAAAGGGATATTAGTGAGATTTAGGAAAGTTTAATTTGATAAGGGTAGTAATTTGACCTTGATAGGTAAAATTACTAATAGGATATATGTTGTCTCATTTAGATCTAGTTGATATTTCTTACTAGACACTTACATCCAACTTAAATAATAATATTGATGTAACCATCTAGATTTGATGCAAGCGTCTATGACCACATAATGGAAAATTATAAAATATAATGAATATTTTAGACACTATATCCAATCCATTTCTAAATTGTTTCAACCCATATTTTCATGCACATAGTAAAATAACTAATTAGTCTTATTTTCAATTCATTGCAATATCAATCAATAGTTATATTTTTTATTTTATCATATCTCAGTATTATAAATTTAGAATATTTCTTATCAAGATTTAAAAATTATTGGCCTATTATAGATATATTTTAACCCTTATGCTTATTCATTTCTATGCCTTGATTATATAATGTAACATGCTCTTAGTTGTAGGTTAGTCACTAGTAAAACACTTAAGTGGGAATCATGCAAAGACAAGGTATATTATACACACTTAATTAATCATTCATTTTCATTTAAAATATAACACCTCATTATTTTATATAGCACATAAAAATGTAGACACTAAATCTGAATTATATAGCACCTCATTCTTTTATATTTTCCAAGTACTTATCATGGTTATACCTTCCAGTTCTAAGATATTCTTATTCTTAAAAGGCTAACATCCACTGTCTCTTGTGCTTATTCTTATGTCTTAATCCAAACATATGTTATTCTAATGAACAATCCTTTTTGACTTCTCAAAATGTTATTAACCTTCCTATTATCATCCTCAATTATTTTTTGTAAATATACCTATTTTTAGCTTCTTTGACACTTGCATCCCAATCAGATGCCTACATTGACACTAGTGCCCCATGTAAAACTAAGTTTCTAGTTTCTTAAAGTCATGATTTTTTAAATGAAACATATCCCTATGTTGGTGTAAGTGATTTTATATGAGATATTTATAATGTGTGTGTGTGTGTGTGTGTGTGTGTGTGTGTGTGTGTGTGTGTGTGTGTGTGTGTGTGTGTGTGTGTGTGTGTGTACAAGATCAATCCTCATTCATTCCTCACCTAGCACAAACCTCATAACTTATAAGGAAACTTATAAAAGGCCCCCAATAAAGAATTTAAGTGAATAAATATTCCTTATTTTCTCCTATTTCAATATTAGTCATGTAAAAATCCCATTTATAGGTCTGAAGTTCTAATTAAGTACTCCATGAGCCACACTTACCAAGTTACAAGTTATGTCATTCTATGCACTTGCTTATCACACATTGCATCTTGATACATACACTAGCTAACATGTAGGGGATAAATACATATGTATAAGGCCCATTTATGAGAATTGGATATGTGGGAAATGCTCATTGATAGAGGGGTCCTTATGGTATCTTGATACCATGTTCCCACTTACCCATTTTTTCAATCACTCCAACGGTGAAGAGCTAGTATCTAATCATTTGATGTAGATACATAATTTATACATAAACTTTGAACACACCAGAGCAAAGATGATAAAAAAAACCCCATAATATTATAGGTGGTCACACTTAGATATAGTCAATATTTTGTATAGGACACATACATCCAAGTCAAACACTACCATCAAAACAACCATATAAATTTGATGTAAGTTTTTGAGGCTACACAATACAAAATATGTAGAATGTAATGACTATTCTAAAATATAGATCTAGTCCAATTCTATTTTGTTTAAACCCTAATCTAGACGTGTACAATAAACCAACTAAGTACTCTTATTTTCAATTCATTATAATATCAATGAATATATGTACTTTCTATTTTTTTACATATATTAGTATTATAAATTAATAACATTATTTATTTAAGTTTGTAAATTGATTAGCTTACTATAGATCTATTTATCACCCTTGTGCTTATTCATTTATATATATAACCCTATACTATATCGACTCATCTTAATTAAAGGTTAAACATTTGGTAAACCTGATTTATTACAAATATGTGAAATATGGATATATCTATAGCTAATTTTGGGCTCCAATTTATGATCATAGATGTGGTATGTTATTATAATTGCTTAATTAGGCCTATAATTCACCAACATAGGAAAATATATAAATATAATGAGAGGGTTTTAAGATGAAATCAATACTTAATCTTTCTTACTAATTAATTTTGTAATACTATAGATCTGGTATCTAGATGTCATCATGTGTGTTCTCAACCATTTGTAACACCTAAATATTATTCGAGTGGAAATCAACATCTCACACCCATTACTCACCCTTGAATTATATTATATTTTTTGGTTCATGATATCACTACTCAAAAATGTAAAAGTGTCCAATTATTTATTTTAGTTTGAAAATTAATTATCTTGCTATAGATCTATGTATCACCCTTGTGCTTATTCATTTATATATTCTTAATTATGTACTATATCAAAACATCTCAATTAAGGGTTAAACATTTGGTGAACCTAACTTATTGAATAGAATTTGATTCACAACTAGATATACTTATCTTGATTAAAATGAGCAAGGAGAGTAACCATGGATCTGTACCTTCTACCTCATTTAAATGTCAACACAGGGATGTTGACTTGATAGGATGACATTAATGTATGTGTACACTCAATCTCTAATTTGACATTCTAATAATTTATCTACGATTTTGAAGTATAGTAAATGAAATGAAACATGAAAAAATTATGGTAAAATAAATGCTTATGCATAGAATCTTTTTAAACAAATCTTAAACAAGAATGTAACTCACACAATTCAAAAATGAAACACACAATGCTTAAGTGTCATGTCCCCCTTTTTAGTTGACATGTTCTGAGTTCATGGTTATCCTATTATGCGACCCTCATAGGCTGATAGGATGGTTAGAGGGTCTTGATGGAGATTGGCATGGCTTTGTTTAGCAAAATTTTGCCTGTTGGCTTTCGTTTGGGCTCGATTGGACATGTATTGAGGGAGATATTAATATTTGATTGATTTTATCAAATATTAATTATTTGGTCTGATTTTAATTTAGAAACCCTAATTCTAATTTAAGAAAACCCTAATTAGGGCAAGCACATCTTTTTGAGGGTATAAGGGTTTCTCATGGAGGCCATTATTGATTAGACATTGATTATTGATTATTGATTTTGAAGAATTCTTCTATGAAGACTGAGACAAGGGTTCCAGGATTCCATTTGCATTGGAGAACATCAACTCTTCAGTGTGTGTGATTTAGAGGCTATGAAATATCATCTGATTTATTGCCAAATTGAGAGATAGCTTCACACAAAAGTTATCATAGAGGTTTATAGATTTGAGAGGTAACTTCATCCAAAAGTTATCACAGAGCTTTCCAAGTATTTTCTTTATTTATTTTTTATTCAATAAATTATACAGATAGAGATCTTCTATATTAGAACCAGATATCTTGGGATCAGGTGTTTAGCAATCAGGGTGTGCTATATTTTATTGGCAGCCGTATAAAGTCCATATAGATTCACACAAAGACCGACATCGGCCGACCTATCACCGACGTCGATAGGTTAGCGACCCCAGTCAACCGATGACGGTAGTATAACCGACGTCAGCGACTATGTTTTTGACACAGCAGGCCGAGATGCACAAATTTAGGGTATTTTTTAGATTGTTGGAAGATAATTAGGGTTTTAAGACCGTATCTAAATATTCCTTTTTATGCATGACTGAAGACATCTATTGTAACTATCTGGACAATAATAAGATTAGTGATTTGCTAGTTAAGCGATTTACTGTGATTTATTTATTTATTCAAAATTATCTTGCAAAAAATTATATCATTGTTCAGAGCTATTTGTGTTTCTATATTCCCTATTTGAAGGGGATATTACAGTGGTATCATAGATTTTGTGTAGAAAAAGAGCCCCTAAGTAAGGGACATTACAGTGGTATCAGAGCTTTGATGGAAAAAAGGAGCCCCTAAGAAAGGGACATCACAGTGGTATCAGAGCATTGCTTAGGAAAAAAGGAGCCCCTAAGAAAGGGACATCACAGTGGTATCAGAGCTAAATCTTGCTATCCTGAGGGTGTGACAATCTTATGCAGTGACAAGAGTTGGGACCACATAGGTATAACACACATAATAGAGCCTTGCTTGAAGGTAACTAGTTGTTAGAACAACAGTAGATTATCATGAGTGATAGACGTGAGGGTAGCCCACACAGGGGCCACAGGTATGATGCTGATCAAGACACCAGAGAATTTCACCATGCTATGATGACAAGCCAACAGTAGATGAATCAGACACTACATGCACTTATGACTATGATAAGGGGGATGAACGCACCTGATAGACAAAATGGGGAAAAAAGAGATAACAAGAGTGATACTATTAATCAGAGACCCCAGCATACCCATTCCAGGACTGTTGATAGACCTACATGGCCTACATTTAAATAAGACGAACCAGAGGCTCCAACAGAAGAGGCGGCAGGTGATTTCCTATTTATAGATACCCTCATGGCTGTAACTGATGAGTGGAACTTATTAGATCCTCATGTTTAGGAGAAGATTTCCTTTGATCATTTTGTTACTCTAAGGAGAGAGCACTATAGATTAGTTAGATAGGACAGGAGGCTTAGAGCTCAATTCAGTGAGCTGAAGAAGGCTACTGGTAAGCTTTCTTTGACTACTTTTGACGGTAGTGGAAAGATAATAGCTCAAGCTTGGGTTCATAACCTTGACACCTTTTTGGCATTGAGACCAATGTCAGAGATAAAGGCCATCAAATATGCCACTTTGCACTTGGATGGAGTAGCACATGATTGGTGGTACCATGGTATGGTAACACTTCAGCATAACTAGGTGACAGAGTACCAGGACTTTGTGGATAGATTGGTTGAGTGGTTTGATAGGAAAGATCTCGAGGTTTACTTCTGAGATCTAGCATAGTTAAGACAAATAGGGAACTTGGAGTCCTTCATTGGTGAGTTTCAGAGATTGGCAGTCATGGTGCCAAATATTTTAAAGCGTAGATTGGTAGTTCTCTTCATGGAGGGATTGACAAAGCCATTGAGAGGTTGGATCAAAGCCTTTAAACCTCCTTCATTATAGGTAGCTATGAATAAGGCGTGTAGTATGGAGATGGCAGCCCCATCCCATAAATTCAACACCAGAGGTACTTCATCTAGAGACCATAAGTGATCCAATGGGGATACAGAGAGACTAGATTTTAACATAGATAAATTGGGGGTTAAAAATGATTCAAAGGCCAATCTAGTAGCACCACCTTTGGATCATGAGGTACTTAATGATCTACGCAGGAAGAAGATTTGCTTCTACTGCAAAGGTCCATATGATATCCATCACGATTGCCCTTTGAGGCCTAAGGGCAAGGTAAATCGTGTGATGTGGGCATATTATGAGGATTCGAATTCAGAGGATTCTGAACAGTAGAATAGTTTTGAGGGGGTAGAGGCAGAGGCTTCAGGGCCTAAGGTAGAGGTAGAGTTAGAGCTTCACATACAGGAGGCATGCCTATGCAACATTCAATCGGATGAGTCATTCAGACTCTGTGGAGTTTTGGCAGGGCATAAGGTTATCACCCTTCTTGATACAAAAGCCACACATAATTTCATAGATGCTAGATTTGCGGAGAAGCGTGGACTCACTACCAAAGATTTTGAGGGCATCAGAGTTAAGGTAGCCAATGTTCACACTCTTAGGTGTGGGTGTATTATTAGAGACCTCCCATTGCACTTAAACAACTATGAGTTCAAGGCTGATTATTATGTGGTAGACATGGGGGACATAGACTTAGTCTTGGGTATGAAGTGGCTTCATTAATTTGAGGAAGTTACTCTTTTTCTCAAGGACATGGAGGTTCTATTTTATGTTGATGGGAAGACACATATTCTTAAGGCAATACGGGGCAGCAGCTTCAGATATATGTTTTTTCATCGGATGGAGATGCCTATACCACATGGCATGATAGAGTGCGATGACGAGTGCACATTGGTACCAACACAGGGGAGATATGAGGATGAGCTTGGTCTTGAGGTGAGTTCAATTTAGGAGTTATCATGTGTGGTAGAGACTCAGCTTTCTATTACAGTCGGGTCACAGGTTGATGATGATATGACTATTTCTAGCCTTCATAATCCAGTTTTAGATATTATTCAGGTAAGGAGTTTGCTTGCTGATTTTCATTTATGGATTGAATGTTGGGGTGCTTATCTTATTACTAGAGATGATGTGATGCCAATAGATGGACATGGCATGGAGTTTGTGTTAATTGACAGTGGTGGAGATCATGACTACATTTGGGATCTAGGTGGATTGATTGATTTGTCATTCAGTGATTGCTTGAGGGCAAGCAATTTCAGGAGGGGTAGATTGTCATGTCCCCCTTTTTAGTTGACATGTTTTGAGTTCATGTTTAGCCTATTATGTGACCCTCATAGGCTGATAAGATGGTTAGAGGCTCTTGATGGATATTGGTGTGGCTTCGTTTAGCATAATTTTGCCTGTTGGCTTTCATTTGGGCTCGATTGGACATGTATTGAGGGAGATATTAATATTTGATTAATTTTATCAAATATTAATTATTTGGTCTAATTTTAATTTAGAAACCCTAATTATAATTTAAGAAAACCCTAATTAGGGCAAGCACATCTTTTTGAGGGTATAAGGGTTTCTCATGGAGGCCATTATTGATTAGCCATTGATTATTGATTATTGATTTTGAAGAATTCTTCTGTGAAGACTGAGCTAAGGGTTCCAAGATTCCATTTGCATTGGAGAACGTCAAATCTTTAGTGTGTGAAATTTAGAGGCTATGAAATATCAGCTGATCTATTACCAAATTGAGGGATAGCTTCACACAGAAGTTATCACAAAGGTTTACAGATTTGAGAGGTAACTTCATCCAAAAGTTGTCACAGAGCTTTCCAGGTATTTTCTTTATTTAGTTTTTATTCAATAAATTATACAGATAGAGATCTTCTATATTAGAACCAGATATCTTGGGATCAGGTGTTTAGCAATCAAGGTGTGCTATATTTTATTGTTAGATGTATGAAGTCCATACAGATTCACACAAAGACCGACATCGACAGATAGAGATCCTCAGCGACCGACATCAGCTGACTTATCACTGACGTCGGTAGGTTAGCGACCCCAATCGAATGATGATGGTAGTATAACCGATGTCAGCAACTGTGTTTTTGACATAGCAGGGCATGACGCACAGATTTAGGGTATTTTTTAGATTATTGGAAGATAATCAGGGTTTTAAGACTGTATCTGAATATTCCTTTTTATGCATGACTGAAGACATCTATTGTAAATATCTGGAAAATAATAAGATTAGTGATTTGCCAGTTAAGAGATTTACTATGATTTATTTATTTATTTGAAATTATCTTGCAAAAAATTGTATCGTTATTCAGAGCTGTTTGTGTTTCTATATTCCCTATTTGAAGGGGATATTACAGTGGTATCAGAGCTTTTGTGCAGAAAAAAGAACCCCTAAGTAAGGGACATTACAGTGGTATCAGAGCTTTGACGGAAAAAAGGAGCCCCTAAGAAAGGGACATCATAGTGGTATCAGAGCTTTGCTTAGGAAAAAAGGAGCCCCTAAGAAAGGGACATCACAGTGGTATCAGAGCTTTGCTTAGGAAAAAAGGAGCCCCTAAGAAATGGACATCACATTAAGGAAATCAAATAACATGCTTAGCTAACACAAATGGTTGGATTGTTGATGTAGCCTTCCAAATGCAGCCCTTTATCCTTACAACTCTATTTTCAACCCTTCCTCTTATAACACTAAATTGAACTCAAAATTTCTCACTCATATTAATCAAAATTACAATAATGAATTGTTATAAGAAGTTATAATAACAATTGCTTAACAAAATGTACATATGACAATCTTTATTCAATATATACTATTTTTTTCTATCTCTTAACTCTATTTATACATATTTATATACTACAAAGGAGATAGTTATTTTATGAAAAATAATACATACATTCTATTCTAAGATATATTTGAATTGGGATAACCAAAATTGGTTCCTTTCGCTAAAGACATCCTTCATGTGAATATTGTGACTTTTCTACAAGACAAACAAGGATTTTTTAATCTTCAATCACTTCCTTATTGAGATCCATGGAGGTTAGATAAATTTCTATGATTCGGTTGGAAAAGAATCAAAATATATTCATCCACGGGTTTAGTCATGCAGTGACTGCAAGATGGTCTATGTAATGAGATTCCTTGTGTTGCATGATGCTCTATGCTATATACCTATTTATCCAAAACATCTTCAAGACACATTTATATAAAAATAATCCTAAAGTAAAAGATAACCATCATATATTTAATTTTAATACATAATTTAAACTATTTAAAAGGGTTTGAAAAAATGCTATATGGCTTAGAAAAGTAGGAAACTGATATGGAAAAGTGTTCAAAATCATGGTAATCAAGCATAATGAATACAATACATGGATAAAATAATAGGAAATTTATGGGGCTCATCACACCCTCAACTTAAGATCTTGTTCAACCTTGATCACCATACTTGTTCATTCCCAATTCATAAAAAAATCTAAAATCCATAGGATATATAGCACCCTTAGCAAGGTGAGTGTAAAATCCCTTCCTCTATTCAAATAGTTGCCAAAGTTTGGATTCTCTAGCTTCATCCACTGAGGTTCAGTAATTGTGATCCCATATCACCTACAAGAAGAATGTATTTTGTGGTATTATTAAATGTTTCATTTAAATTAAAAGGGGAATAGGGCTCTCTCTTTCTTATTACTAGAGTGAGATCATTCCATCATTCAATGGATGATTCTCTTATAGCAGGACCAACATAAGTTGTTAATCCTAAATAAAAAATTTGAACCTTATCACAATTCTTGCCAAACCAAGTTCTTACTTCATTTTTCAATATGATATTATCCCATTCTACTAAAAAAACATCTGATGCCATTAAGTCACTCCTAATGAAAAACTAGCTTTCATTCTCCTTTTTCTTGTATTCTATTATTTTTCTTCCTCTTCTCTGTTCATTCAAAAAATATGATGAAAATGCCTATAGTTGGACATCTCCAACATAGAGATTGGGATTCCACTCTCTATCATATGGAAAACATAATTATATAGGTATAAGTCACATAATTGTGTTTTTTTTTTCTTGTGAACTTACTTTATAAATAGAAAATAAGGAAAGGGGATCAATAAATTCATGGGGCATATCACAATAAATTCTCATAAATCTAAACTTATGCCATTTTTATTCAAGATAAACTGAATAAATTTTTTTAGGAGGCCTATAATCAAGGAGTTCTTGGGTTATACTAGCCATGTCCTCAACTTTTTATTTTAGTTTGATGATGCTCTCTTCCTTCAACTTATTTTATTCTTTCAATTTCCTATTTTCTTTCCTCAATTCTTTAGAGTTTGAAATTGATTATACATCCAATTAAATAATTGAGAAGATATTGCAAATGAGGAGTGGTACCTAACATCTTAGGTAACTTTGGGTTCTTCTTATTGATTTACCTCTATAAAAGGTTTTGGAATGTTGTTTGTAGGATGGTCTTCAATTAAGGGTTGTAGATAACAAGCTATTGTAGAAAGTGCATCTAGAACTCCACTAGATTAATCTTGCAACTACTTCCTTAGTTTATCAATTTCTTATAGGGCTCACTCAAGAGTGGAAAATTCCATTTGTTCAGTAGGTTGCTCAAATTATTTAGCTTCTTCCTTCATGGGTTCCTCATGCATCTATTTTTCTGCTTCTTCTTGTACTATTTCCTCATACAATTCTTCAAAATTGTGTTCAACTTGTTCTTCTTCCTCATGCATTTCTTCAATTCTATGCTCAACTTGTTATGCTTCATCCTGTATTGGTTCCTCATGGAATTTTTCATAAATATGCTTAATTTGTTTCTACTTCTTCTTGATATAATATTGGAGAACATTCTTCCCTATCTATTTCAATCTTTAAAGATTCATTACTATTAACAGTCCATTCTTCCCCATATTCTTCATTTATTGAATAATAGAAGAAGGTTTAGTTCTCATTTTTATCCTCAATCTATGAGATCTATGAAGAGTAGGGGTAACCTTGGTATTTTTGGAAGTAAGTAGAAGTTCTTCCTCATACTCATCTAAATTAGGTCAGAGAATGAGTTTCTTCCTCTTCCTTCTAGATTCCCTACCTCTAGAAGTCCCTTCTTCAATCCTTGCTACAGGTTCTTATGTGGCTACATGAATGTTTTTTTCTATAGGTTCTTGTGTTTATGTTGACGCAAGAAAATGCACCCAGTGATAGGAAGTTGAACTCCTGTCTTCTACTCACAACATGGAAACTCCCCTCTCACCTGTGGGACTGGCGAAGCTAGAGGGGAGAGTCTCTAGGTAAGGGTTCGCTCCCTTTGATGTATCATTGTTTGTTCCAGCAAGTGTAAGATATAGGTATATATATATTGGGGGGATGAAAAGGGAGGAAAATTATAGGAATACAAACTACTCTAAGGAGGTGATACACCAAAACAAGATGACCTTCTCACACCCACTCTTGAATTAGACAAATACATACATACACTCAGACTTGGCAGAAAGATCAGGGTGCATGAAATTGGCAGGGAGGTTCTTATGAAAACATAGGAACAAGGAATCACCAAGATGCTGTGAAATACATAATGTAAATGACTTCCTCTATTCTATACTTCCAAATAGAGCTCTCCTCCTGTTAGCTATAGAAAATGGCACCTTGTGGATAACTATTGTGTTGGTGCTTGAACCTATGAGAGCATTAGAAGACAATGACTGAACACAAATCAAACACTCAGAACATACATAGAATATCCATCCAAGAAGAGGGAAAAAAGTTGTGTTTATTTGATTTAGGTGAAAATTTCAGCAGGGCTGTGCCTTGTAAAATTTGTCAAAAGATAATTACAAATGACCAATTCGCAATGTTATATAGAAAAAGACAAGAGGCTCATGGCGCCCTTTGGCTTGTAAGTGGCATGTGACATCCCTTCATTGGGAAGAATAAGTTGCTCAAGGAATTAATGAACTGTGCCTTTATTTGAAATCCATCCCTTTTCAAGGCCAATATACGTTTTGTCTAACCATTTAATGTAAAATGGAGGAAACCAATTTCATCTTAGCTATTTGTGCCTCTTATGGTCAATTCACAATGGACTATTCCATCTATTGAAGTCATTTCTTGAATGGTGCCACTTGGGCTAATTTCTAGCTCACTCTTTGCTTGTCACTTTGTCCTTTCTCCACTTTGTCTCTATCTAGCTTGTTCAGACCCCAAGGGTGAACTTCTTGGCAGGTCACTATGTTTCAAGCTCCTTTCCATGGCTAGTGCTTCCTTTGCTTTGAAAATAGACAGCCTTCCCATTCTAATAAATTTGACATCCACCTAGTCGTCAAGCTTTGAAAACCAATGGATACTTCATCCTCTTAAAATTGATAGCTTGTCAAACGTCATCACTTGAGAACCAATGGCTAAACCATTCTGCTAAACTTGACATCCACTAGGACATTGTCAGGTCCACATTGCATCTCCTTAAAACCTTGGGCCACTTCTCCACCTTTTTTATTTCTCCTAGCACCTTTCAGCCTTTGAAAAGTCCTTTCGACCCAGCCGAAAGTCCCCCGCAAGGGAACCTACCCTTCAGGAACTTTGGTGGGTCCCTTATCTCTTTTAGACTATCCTCCTAGGCTTTTTCAAGCAAATTGTCCATGGACAATTTCCTTGAGTAAATTTCCCTGGGCCTTTGCTTTGTTTTCCATGGACAAATTGTCTGTAGACTTTTCCCGCAAACAAATTATCTGCAGAAATTCTTTCGCTTTGACTTTGCATTTTGACTATGCATTTCCACAGACAAATTGTCCACAAAAATTCTTTCCTTTTTCTTTCCTTTGTTATAAGTGACCTGGCCCTTTGCCTTAAGCTTTGGTGTATGTGGCCCAAATTTCTTTGGGACTTAGTCTATTTGAGCGAAATTGAACTTTGAAACCAACTAAACTTACCTGATCCTTTTCATTTGAAGTGCCACCCCTTCACTAAGGCATTGGACTAGGCTGATGAACTAAATGCCGAACCAATGAACTAGGCCTATCTAAAGTTGAAGATGGATGAACTGAACTGAAGAACCATGATATGAACTGTGTAGCCCCGAAATGATTGTCTTCGAATAACAAGGGTTGTCTTCGAATAACAAGGGCGGAAGGTGACCAAAATTTTGTCTATGGACAAAAATTGGTCAATAGATTATGTATGAAGGGATTCTTTTGATCTTTTTTATTCAACCTCTAATTCTTCTTCTAGTTCATTTACTTCTTTATCACTCTCTTCATTTCTTGGTACTTGAATAAATTCCTCCCAACTGATGTTGGGTTTAGTTATTTACAAACAATCTTGAAAAAGTAACTAGGTGAGACAATGGTGGGGGAAAACTTTGGAATTACCTTTTTTAAAAGCCTTTGACATTTTGGTGATCATGTGATGCAAAATGTTTCAAATGTTTATCTCTATTACATGTAATAAATGATTTGGGAACTTGAAGTGTAGGCCATGAAACATAAAATACCTTCCTTCAAAGATGAAATATTTAGAGATAAACTCAACAACCTTAGCCCATCTTTTTGATAAAGACAACCTTGTAGTTAATTAATTTAAGGTTTTTAATCATTCATTTACTCTGATAAACTTTTGTCTCTCAACCTTAGTATCAAATTTATCTTGCCATTCCTTTCCTATTCTTGGTTGTCTCATTACTCTACTGATGGATGTTTCTATCAACTTTACTTCCATCCCTTTTATCATGGATAAGATATTATACAATATACTAGTAAATTAATTTGTAATTCCTTCATATAGAGCCTATATTTTCTCAAAATACTATACCCATCCTATATGTTAAAATAAGGCCAAGATTTAGTTTGGGTTGTTGGTCAAAGGGGTGATATCTAGCAGTTCATGTTTCAATAAATCACCTCCCATATTGTGTGAGTTGTAGGTCTAGGTGATTGGAGAAAGGGTTTTGGGATATGGTATAATGATTTGTGAATTTTTATTTATAATATGAAATAATTCTTTTTAATTAATTAAAAATATCTCCCCCAACTTAATCTATCACTTGTTCTCAAGGTACGAAGTCAACGTCCACAAAACACTCATGGTAAGAGTAAGGGGTAGTAGTAGTAGTTGTGTCAATGATCAAATCAGAAAAGGAGATGGTAAGAAGGTGTGATAAGGAGAGGATATAGTGGTTTATTGATATAATTAATTCCCATCACCTTTAAAAATAATTAAAATCCATGATAAAAAATAAATATAGAATAATTGCCATATTACTTATAGAAATACCTTTCATAAATGTGCCAATGATGATTCAAAGTGAAGGTCATGACATACATTGGTGTTTCAGTGGGATAAAATGTGTGATGGAGAATGGAATGTAATAATAAATCCTATAAAAAGATATGTTTCCTATAGCAGCAAGTGTTATCCTACAGTAGCAAGTTTTATCCTATAGTAGCAAGTTTTTTATTTGCAGCTATAAGTTTTCCATCCTTTAGCAAGAAGGAAAATGTATTTTTTCACCAAGGGAATGAATATACAAGTAAAAATTAGTGAAAACATTTTTTTTATTAAATTAGTACCTTTTCTCTTTTTCACCTTTTTAATGAATGTCGATTAGCCAATGACCTAGTTTTCTAAGACAACATCCATCAGTAATGCCCAATGGTTTTCATTGTCAAATTTTATGATTTTTTAATATATTTTTTGGTCCAAATTCAAATAGAATTACAAAAATGTAAATGGTAGGATTTTATTCATATTAAACTAAGCCATTATGAATGACTTGTTATTAGCTACAAGAAGCTTTATTACTCTTGGAAAATATTAGAGAAGGATTGACAAAAATACCCTTTAGCTATATAAATAGGTTGATTTTATTCATGAAAAAGAGATGGATGTTATTATTTAAGAAGTCAAAAAGTGAGATTTTCCTTGTAAAATAGCTTCTTATACAAATTAAGCTTGTGGCCATTAATAAGTAGTCAAAACCAAATAAAGGTAATGGTCATGAGCTTTACAACTCTATTTTCAAAAACTTGTTCAATCTCATAAGGCCCAAGCCATCTATACTATAAATTTCCTTTATGATCCTTGTATTTAGAGTCAAAAAGGAGTGCCCAATCTCTTTTTTGGAATTTCTTACTCTTGATATTCTTGTTATGCCATCCTACATGTTATCTTTTCACTATTTTAGTATGATGAAGTTCTTCCTTTCTTAAGTCATCAAGTGCATTTAATTGCATGATCCTATCTTATTGAGATTGGGAAAGATCCAAACCCAAATAAAGTGTTTTCCTTAATGTCTTATGTTCAAACTCAATGGGAAGAACATGATTTTTACCATAAACTAGTTCATATGGAGCGAAACCAATTGTAGTTTTCCAAGTGATTCTATAAGCCCAAATTGCTTCTATAAGATGATTTAACCAATCTTTTTTATGTAGGTTGATAGTCTTAGTGAGGATATTTTCCAATTCTTGATTTGTCACTTCTACCTAACCATTTGATTAAGGATGGTAGGGGGTAAATTTATTGTGTTTGATTTCATATTATTTGACCAAGGTAGCTATGAGGTCTAATGTGAACTTTAGGCCTTGGTCTATGACTATTTATATTGGTACTCCATATTGGGTAAATATTTATTCATAGAGTAACTCAAGTACGTTCTCATCTTAAACATGGGTTAAGGTTTTGACCTCTACCCATTAAGTTGCATAATCAGTGCACACTAGTGTGTATTCCTTGTTGTTGGATTTAGGATCAATTGGGCCTAAAAAATCTAGTCCCCATTTATCAAAAGGTTCTAAAACTAGTTGTGGTTTTAATGGCATTTATTCAAAGTGAGTGAGTTTTCCCATACACTGGCATTGATCACATCTATGAGTGTACATCATCGCATCCTTATGCAAAGAAGTCCAATAATATCGACTAGTGAGTACTTTCATGGAAATATATTTGGCAGAAAAATGACCTCCATAATGCTTATCATATTAGGACCTAAGAATGTCATAAGCTTCATATTCTCAAATACATCTTCTAATAATTGATTTGGTCTAGTGATAAAGAGACATCCTATAATCCAAGAATAATGTCCACTCTTTTGGATCAAGTGTTGTTTGTCCCTAGGTGAGAAATGTTAGGGTAGTGATCCTGCAGTAAGATAGTTAGCAATATCTGTGAACCAAGGAGATTTAGTTTTTAAATAAAATAAATGTTAATTAGGAAAATAATCATCAAAAATAGGATTGTGCTCATCATTTTTCAATTGAAATAGAAAATCTACCACTACATTATCCTTGATCTATCCATATTGGTAATATCAAACTCCTATAGTAAAATCAACGAATGAATTATCCTACATATTACAATAGGTTTGTTCATTAAATACCTTATTGTTTCATGATCAATGTGGATGAATACTTAGTAACCTACAATGTAGTGTTGAAATTTGTTGATGACATAGATGATGGATACATATGATTTCTTTGTTACATTGTACTTGAGTTTATCCCCTTGAAGATTCTTGTTGATATAATAGATTTCATAACTTAGAGATTCATATTTTTGGCTAAGGACAACTCCTAAAGTGGTGTCAGATGTATCTATATGAATTTGAAAGGGCTTAACCCAATCAGGTCCTCTTAGAACATGAGTTGTTATGAGAAGGTCTTTGATTTGCTAAAAGGTAGTTTAACAATCACTAGTCCATGTAAATTCAACATATGTAGTAAGCAATCCAAATAATGGAGTGGAAATTTTAACAAAATCATTGATGAATCATCTATAATACACATCATTTCCTAAACAATTCTAACATCTTTCTGATTCTTTTGTGTGGGTATATCCTTGATGATACTTATCTTTGATAGGTCAACTTGAATTCTAGTAGGGGATATGTGATGTCCTAACACAATCCCTTCAATCATGAACATGTAACACTTTTTATTTCTTAGAGATAATTGATGGTCCTTACAATATTGAAGAACATTCTCTAGGTTGGTTATCATTTCTTTGAATGTTTTCCCATAAACAGTGAAATAATTCATGTAAATTTCAACACAATAATGGGAGAGATCATAAAATATGCTCAACACGGCCTTTGAAAAGTAACTAGGGCATTACAAAGACTAAATGGTAAGATGACATAGGCATAGGTTCCCAAAGAGAAAGTAGAATTGGTTTTGTATTCATATTGTGGAGTAATTGATATTTTATTATAGCGACTATAGACATCTAGGAAGGAAAATTGCTTCCTTGCTAATGTATCCAACAAATGATCAATAAATGGAAGGGGAAAGTGATCTTCCCAGGTAGCAGCATTCAACTCTCAATAATCAATGAAAATATGAAATTTTTACCCTTTCTTAGGGATAATGACTAAGGGAGAGACCTACTAGATATTTGAGATAGGATAAATAAATCCTACATCTGAGAGTTTTGTAACTTGGTTTTGACAATGTATTTGACTATAGGATTTATTCATTGTTGGGGTTGGTGAATAAGTTTGCATTCTTCTTTAATGTAAATGGGATGCATGCATAAATCTGGGGGTATTATTCTTATGTCATGGTAATCTTAGGAAAATTGTATTATGTACCTTCTCAACATTGCAAGTAATTAACTTTCTTGCTGGGGTGTTAATGAAGTGTTGATGTTGAGAGGTTTATTTGGTAGGATATCTATTTGCTTTGTTAAAGAAAACATTGTCTCTACATTGGTGATTAAATGAGTATAATTACATTAATGAGGAGTAAATTAATGGAATGTTTGAATGCCTCTTGTAGTTTCAACAAAATCATTCTTAGGAAAGGTATTCTGAAGAGGGCATGGTGTTCTAATAGGATCCTATTGATAGGTGTTTTTTAGGATACCAGTAAGGATAGTATTTTCTTCTTGGAATTATAGAGTTGGAATCTATTTAATTGTGTATAGAATCCACAAGTAAATAAATTCTTAAAATTCATAAATGTAAGGAATTGGTCCATCATTTAAGAAAGGTTGAGCTAGTGGATACAACACCAATTTCTTGGTGTCATTTCTATTTAAAATTAGCATTTTTCTTGGCCTGCAGCCAATAAAAGCATCAGTAGAAGACAACCATGGGTGACCAAGGATGAGATAATAACCCCTTAGATTATTCTTTAGATATAAGATAATAAATTTTGTTGGATATTTCCATTAGTCCATATTGATAACAAGGTTCTTAAAAATCCCCTCAAGCTTAAAAATTGATCTAGCAACCATCTAGAGGATAGTAGGGGTTGGACAGAGAGTGGTAAGTTTTATTTATTGCATGGTCTCCATGGTCATCAAATTAATGGCTATACCTAAGTTGATTAAATTATTGGAGATGGGTTGGCCATGGATGCTAAAATTAACCACAAGACTTCTTAGATTAGAATATTTTAGGGTAACTATATTTCTCAACATAATATTTGCTAGTTGGCCAATGAGCTAGCCTATTTTAGGATCCTTCTTTCCTCATAGTTTTTTCAAACATAGCTCTCAAATAACTTTATTAAAGGAACATCTTTTATTTCTTGAAAGAGTGGGATTTGATACACACATTCTTAATTTTTCCTAATATATCAAATTTAGGATCTTGTTTAGGATGTGATATGTTTAATCCCTCCAGAAAAGGAGGATTGCCATTTTTTAAAATTTTCTAATGGACTTGGCTCAAGATTGACTATGTGTGGCTATGGATAAATATAGAGTGTAGCTAGTTAAAATATTTTTGTGATTATGGGTGAGGTGGGTTGTGGAATAATATGACCTAAGTGAAGTTAAACTTGATTAATATCCAAGGTTTATGTTGGATATTGCATTATTTCAGTTGATTGTGTTAGTTGAACTAACTTATTAGCAGGATTAGGGATGGGTTGGGTTGGTAATTGAGTGGTTTGAATAGGTTTTTGAGTGTTTGGGATTATGGACTATTATTTTGGTTGTTTCCTTTACTAGGGAAATCCTTGATTTTTTCTCCATTGTTATTTTAATGGATTAAATGGATAAAACCATTGTTGGTTTTGGAATTGTCCTTATTAAGGTTGTTGTCCATTATGTTACATCCATAACTAATTCTGGGGTAGCTACCAATTTATTTGGGACTAATTTAGATTGGGTATATTCATCTAAGAATTGTATTGAGGATTATTTGAGAATTGAAAATTTGTAAACATAGAGTTTGATGGCATACCTAGTCTTTATACCCATAGTTTTTGTTGAGCCACAAAAAAAAACTTGGTTTTCATCTTCTCCTATGGCATGGAAATATACTTAGGATTTTCCTCAGTTATACTATATACCTAAGCTGTCATGGAATGGCATGTGTAATACTCTTTTTTCTTTCTATATTTAGGGTAATAGGTAGCTAAGGCTTTCTCAGTTTCTTCTTGCTTCCATTGTGTATGTAATGTATCAAGTTAAGTAGCTAGGTGATTGATGGTGTCCTAATTCATATCATAGATTAGGTTGATAAATTGACCTTTATACAGTCCTACAATAGATGCTACAAGAAGGTTTTTTCCCCTACTTTTGTTCATGGTAGATCTAGAATAGTTCATACATAGAACTATTAGTTCATCAAATGGCAGTGTAGAAACATCACCACCAGACATTAAATCTAGTGTCTCTAGACAATCATCTCTAATTACTTTAAGAATATTAAATTAACTGATTCATTTTCCATTTTAGTTTGTTTGTATTTTTTCAAGATGAAAAAAATATTTCCATTTATTATTCCAATGACTCATCATCAACTTGTGTTATTTGGAAAATGTCATTTCTCTTATAGTTTTTGCTCTTACAATAGTCTTGCTATTTCATCAAAAACTTCTCCTTCATTTCTTCCCAAGTAGAAATGGCATCCTTTCTAAGTCCCATAAACCATCTAAGTGTTGCATCTTTGAGTGTTACTAGAAATATTTTGATTTTTTTAGTATCTTGATTATTATCATAGCTGCAGCATAAGATGTCAAACTCAAAAATAAATGTATCTAGATCCTTAGATGCTTTTCCTCAAAATGTATGGAGGGTAGATTAAGGGATATTATTCATGGGTACATTTACATCAAGAGTAAGGATAAGAAATTCAAAAGTATTAGACTCATTGGTAGTGTTTTTTCCTAGTGATCCCCCATGAATAATCTTTATGTTAGGAGACAAGAGGTTGTTATTACCCAACACTCAAAATTCCTATTAATTCTTTTATTTCTTATAGTGTAGAAGATGGAGACTTTAATTTTTTCCTTAGAAATGTATGGATTCCTATATAATGGGGATGGTGTGGAGGTTTCAAAAGATTATATTAGTGTCTTGACAAAGAGTCTCTCTAAATTAGAATATTTTATTGGCCTGGTGTTTCTTCTGGGGGCAAGAATAGCTTTGAATGCCTCATTAGCAAGAAATTTGGGTGATAGAGGGAAGTGAACTTTAGATTCCCAAGTATGAGGTGATAAGGTGAGAAATATTATAGGTGGTATATGTGGGTATCTTCCATGGGTATGAACCTCTTAAAGGTCTCCAACTTGTGCTACCAATCTTACCAAAAATTCTTCCTTCTTTACCTTTTCTATTGACAACTGTGAGTGATCTTCAAGAATTCCTTCATGTTCCTTAGTTGTTGTAAATTAATAAACAATATTTTATCTATTTATGCTTATAAATATACCAAATGTTCCCTTAGTTTATAAATAATACTTCTCATTTTAGAATTTAGAAAATTTAGAGCATGAGTTACAGGTTTTGACAATCTAGTTGCCTATGATGAAATAACAACAGAGTAAGATAAATGTTCCACAATATTTATATAATTTTAGTGGTTGGGAGCCACCTTGGCCAATTATTTGTCAATCATTTTTGATACTTATTAAATTACATTCCTAATTTAATCTACAAACTAATCTAAATGGATATTTATAATGTGACTAAAACTAAAGTGATCATCGTGTAAAGAAAAGCAAAGAGAAGGGTAAGGTAGAAAAGAAATATGTGATTGCAAATTTTAGTCCTAAAAATTATGACAAAGTATAAATGGAAATTGAATATGCATTTAACAAATATATAATACAACATATCCTATTCTCAAATATCACTATATATTAGGCAAACTTTAGAGGAAAATGTTTAAGAATCATATGTAAGATAGGTCTACTTTAGGGATTTGCAATTATAATTAAATATCCATTAAATATGAGAATATAGAGTAAAATGAAATGAAGTTGAACCTAATATATTTCAACAAACCTAGCATAGGTAAAAATCATAAATCCTATGATTAAAGAATGTTATTTAGAATTCAAAGACACTATTCAAATTCAAGACCTCTACTAACAATTGAGAGAAAAGATACATTAGCAATTAACACATCAAAATGGACATTACTTGTATAATTACTTGATTTTATTAATTTCTTCAAGTATACAAAGTTGCTCAAAAATATCTCTTTTTCACAATGGTGATACACGCCTTTATAAGAAGAATAGGTAGTATACTAGTCAATTACAAAATACAAGTGTACAAAGGTAAGGAAAATTGTCCTTACAAGCTCTATAATAAAAATTCTTTCCCAAATCATACTGACCTAGGGGAAAATATGCTAATAAACTAGCATATGCCTTTGCAATGGAATATTCTATTATAAAATGTTACCTAATTTTTATTAGAATAGAATATTATTATAACTTGCTGGTGGGGCCCCTATTTGTTGTTGGAGGATGCTCATGGTCCTATCATGTTGTTCATCAACTAGCTCAAGATCCATAGTAGGACTAATGATGCACTCTTCCTCTTGGTCTACTATCTCATTGGATTCTTTATCATTTTTGGCCAAGGTCTCCTTGATGCTTCTATCTTCATTAATCTTTCACCTATATTAAATATCATATCTAAGATCTTGTTGTTATCTTGTACAAACTAGCCTTTGATTTTCCCTTATATTTTCTGAGTCACCAAAGTGGCCCTATTTTATAACTCTTCATCACTAATGAGGTGAAGGGAAGTAGGTTATGCAAGATTAACAAGCATCGTCCCAAGAAGTTGCTCAATTCTACTAATGAGCCCTTTGTCATCTTTTAAAAGCCTCTTTACCTTGGTATGCTAGGTACTTATACTTTAAACCTTATCAATAAAAATCCCCAAGATTGTTCCAAGGTGTCCCATACTTATAGTTCTAAATTTTAGGATTTACTTCTTTTCCTGAATGTTGATGAGCTGACCAATATTGTCATCTAAGGCCTACCATTAGGTGACTAGGTCTTTGGATAATGTATCTTGGTCCTCTAATGCACTTTGCATCATATTAATTGACTTTAATGCCTCAAACATGTCATTAAATGATTAATCCATCATTTTGGTCATGACGTCTAACACTGATAAGATAACCTATGTTTGAAAATTCTCCCTTTCTCTTTCTAAATTCTTGATCCTTTATTTTAGACCTTGGACTCCAGCCTTGGCTTGTTGTGATTGTGATTTTATCAATATTTTCACATCTTCTTCATGGATGGTATATTCTCTAAGTTCTTAGCCTCCCATTGGAGTTCATCCTATAAATGGCTCCATCTTTTGAAAGGTGAATTCTTCTTTCCCAATCATGGATGTCCTAGTTGTTATTCTCTCTATGCTTATTGTCTCAGGATTGAAGTGCACTTTTATAATTGGCTCCTTGAATTTTGGAGGCTCAAGGATCTCCATACTTGAGATATTAGAGGCTCCCAAAGCATCCATGTTTTGGCTTTCTAGTCCCTTGGGAACCAAAATCCTTCTCTCTTCCTACTCCTTCATCATATACTTTATCCAAGGATAAATGTCATTATGCACATCCACACAAACCCTTGTCATGGCCCATGAGTGGGAGAGAGATGGTATATTATGAAATTTTCCATAAATGAACTAGTTAGGAATGACTAGTCTATAAATCAAAAATTCATCATTGAAGAGATTAACTTCACTAATGGGATGAGTGAAAGTCAATATAGGTTTCTACCTTGGTTCTACTATGACCAAGGCCAATTCTACCTTCCTCTTGTCTTGAGGTGCCATGGGAATCAGCTATTTTCCTATTGTTTCCCCTAAGGGGTCCTCCTCTCCTCCCAAGCCATAACACTCTGCAAGTTCATTTAGGGCACCCTCAAGTGTCTCTTATGGTTCCAAGGCTATCATGTTGATGTACTAGATTAGATAAGGTGGCCTCTATTGCATGGTTAAAGGTAATGGCCCTTCTCTAGGTCTTTCTTCTAATATTATCTATTTAGCCTTCTCCTTTCAGTTGCCTTGATATTCATGAATTTGTTCAACTTCTATTGGTACTACTATGGTTGCTCTACTTTAGGTTTCTCATGAGTAATATAAAGGGTACATTTTCCATGTTTTCCTAGATGGTTTATTGTCCTTGACCAATCTGTGCTTGATATTAATGATGTGGCATTGGATCCTAGCCAATACTTCTTCATAATTTTTAGCTTTTATGTATATGGTGTCATGGACACCCAATTGGTGTAAATAATCAAGTTTGAGATTTTTGTCCTTTAGATGTTCTCCCACTTTGTTCCTTGGATCCCACATTTTGAGTTCATATAGATGAAAGTCAAATAAACTCATATGTGTGACCATAACCTCCACCTAATTCCAATATTTAATTATGATTTTCCAAATATCTAATGGGAAGGGGTGAAACAAACCCTTCCTCTTTTCCTTACAAGCCTTGTCAATGCCAAGGATGAACTAGGAGTAAATCTCCTTCTCAACAAGTTTATTTGGGACATGCACTGGTAGTCTATAAAGATGGGACATAATTCCCTCTATCTTGATGATGATGCAATCTAAGAAATATCACACATCCCCAATCATCTCTACATAATTTTTGATGAGGGGGTAAAACCTAGGCATGGGAACACCTATGATGGCTTCAACTATTACTGGGAAAATGTAGTCATAGATAAATTACATGTGATTTCTATATTTATAGATATGTAATTTGGAGTAGTAGTGTGAGATGGTTGTCCTACCTTCTAGGAACTAATTCCTAATGCTAGGGAAGGTGAATGAAGTAAGAAGGGCATCAAGTAGGTAAGACATCATGTAGAATTTATTCGAGGTCTTTCTCTTGATAGTGATGAATTACTTGGCAAGGAAGATGCTGATAAAATATCCTATTAGAGGGGTAAGATTTTGTTCCACCAAGAAGTGTATATATGAAACCCAAACATTATTTACATAAGTGGTTGAAGGGGCACCAAAATCTCTATTCAACGAGGTCATCATCACCCTAATACTTTATCTGAACTACATGATAGGGATATTCCATCAAAGTTTCTAAATATATGAGGTCCTTGGATTAGCTAGGGTCTGGGGATGAAGTCCAAGTCATGGTTATTGGTCCATTCCCTCATCTTGGGAAGGTTTACATGGGGGAGAGGGAGCTTATAATAATTTTTGAAAGTAATAGGGGAAGTGTATGCTACCTATTTTGAGTTACCTTCCATAATAATCCATTCATCATCAATCTTGCAATTAACAAAAATGAGGGAAAAGACATCAATGTAATACAAAATCTCTAGTTTTGTCATGTCATGATGGAGGCTATCCATTTGGATTGTAACTAGGTCATAGTGTCATCTATTAGTGGTGGAATTTCACTACTCTTTTTTTGAGAGGGGGTACAATTCTTATACCATGAAGAAGAGCTCGCTCAGACCAATTCATGATGTCATGGATGTTTAATGTGGTGAGGTCCAATTCTATATCCTTGAATACCCATACCTCACTATCATTCATCAAATAGAGTTTGACCTCTTCCTTTAATTGCTTTTACTAGCTATCATGATCCTTGTCTCTACCAATTACTCACATTAGACTATAGATTATTTTTGTGGAAGCTCTCTTACACATGGGAACATAATTAAGCTTACTTTGGTCAAGTTGATAAAAAATAGATCCTAATTGGGTTGCCTTTTATGAAGGGTTAAGGGTTATAGAGATTTAATGGTGGAAGATATCCAAGCTTTGGCTTATATATGTTTTAGATTTGATTTGAACCCTTTCCTTTATATCTTTATGTTTTTTAACCCACAAGATCTTTAGTTTTATCCTTTTCTAATTACATGGAGCTTATGTGGCACTGGTTTAGATCTTTTGTGGAATTTTTCATAAATGTCATTTAAACACTAGTCATTGATTTTTAAAATACTTTCTTTACTTTGCATCGTAGGATCAAAATCCTAGATTAGTGTAAGCCATCAATCATAATCTGGGCCTTTATCTTTTAAATGGTTCTTAGATCTTAAGCCTTGAAGTCATGACACTTGGCATGCTCATGCATCTTCCCCTTGTTCTAAATATTATGTCAGTCCTTTGTCAAATAATCATTAGCCATGTGGTGGGTCCATTGGTTTTTGAGCTTTTGTTGAAAAGTCTTTGTGGACCTTCACGCTATTAGATCAAACCCAGTGAAAAAGTGTGAACTGCTGATCTATAAAAAAATGCCAAAATGTTAAGTTTGTACACTTTTAAAAGTCATGACTTAGGCTTATGTCCCTTAGGTTAAGGTTTGTTTCATGTTTATTAAGGATGGGATAAACCTTAATTTAAGGATTTTAAACCTAATTTATGATTTAAAAGTGGGTCAAGCTATAAGCACTCTAGGGTAATGTATGCATTGTGTTTATAAAACATAATGAAAACATTAGGCTAAAATATTTATGCCATGTGTCAAAAACCATGATCAAAATAGGTTAAACATGAAATTATAATATCAAATTTACATAGGGTAAGTCTATGATTTAAGGTCCATCATGTAAAATGTAATTTTGATCCTTAAAGCATAGACTTAGGCTAGGTATATTTCTTACATATATTTGTGTTTTGTAAATCGAGGCCTTCCATTTTGAGCATATTTTGAGCATTTTCCTCAACTTGGTGACCCACTTTAGTGTAAAAAATAGGCTTTTTGGGATGCTATTTTAACATTGAGTAAGAAATTATCATCTATTTAAAATTAATTGTCTCAAGGGTGTTAAATACACCTTTACAAGCATCAATTGACCATTGCATGGATGTCAAATTTAAACTAGTGAATATTTCATTTTAATGGATGTAAAGTTGATGATCACGTTGGCATCAAGTTAGTATTTTCAGATGTTTAAATGATGGTCATGTGAACATCAATTTTAAGTTTGTTAAAATCTTTAGGGTTAAATGCAAGGATGCCACTTGAAATTTTTGTGAGGCTTTTCAATGTCCCAATGTTAATTCACTCCATTGGATCAAATGTTGTGATAAAGTGACAACCATAGGATCTTGATCTAGAGACTTTATTTTGATTGATTGTCATGTCAAGTAGGTCCCTTTTCCTTTTATTCCTAAAATATAATAGTGTTGTATGTCCATCTTTCAGGCTCATTGTATCCTTTTGAATTTTTAATTATGCTTCACTTCATTTGATTGGGTCTTTATGAGTAAGTGCAGATCATTGTATTATCCAAGATGTATGTTATTTAAGCTAAAGTTTTAGGTTATCTTTACTCCATTTAATCAAATATCATGATAAATAGATAATCATAGGATCCTATGAGATTCAAAGAATTTAAGTTAGGACCATGGGGATATAAAATACTTAGGCTTAAGGTGTTAATACTAAGGTCATGATTGTATTAATGAATACATTAGGGCCTTAGTATTAAAACCTTAGACTAAGTGGGGAAATATTGAAAGGGACCCTACATGAAAACATTATTTAGGCCATAAGGAACTTATAAAATGTGGAAATAATGAAAGAGGTCAAGTTTCATAGTCAAATTTTGTTAAAAAACATGACTAAACCTAAGATATGTGTTTTATATCTAAGTCTATAAACAAATTTTAGAATGGTTCTTGCCTTTATTCAAATTTGAATCAAGGGTTTTCTAGGGTTTTGAAATATAGAATTCTCAATGATACATACCATGAAACCTATAACTAATAGTCAAATGAACTTCATTAACAATATTAGTCAAGATTAAGACAAAATAAAATTGCACCAATCTATATTTAAACAACCTAGATAACTTTCAAACTCTGTAGAAGACTTTGACTTATTGAAATTACCATGTTTTATAATAAGGGTTTCTCAAGGGTCCCAATCTTAAAATAATGGGGGTATGTTGGTCCCAAAAAATGGTGACTCATGTGGGGAACATAGTAATATGTTAGAACCTATAGACTCTAGGTTTAGATAAATGATTAGGTCATCCACTTCACTTAATCAAAATTACCATCTAAATAAGATTATGACTGAAACAAACCTTACACTTTTAGACTTAAGGTAAAATAATAGTACATACCCAAACTATGTGTGTACTTTGATTTTACTTAATATTTGTCATGAGATTCAAGAAATAACTTATAATTTCATGTCTTCAATCACTTACATTGAATTATAGTATACTAAAATGTTCATAATGAACCATGTTTTAACTTAGATAAGGCTTGGAATTGCTCTACTACCATCTAGGAATCTATATCCATAGAAAATATGCCTTTGTCTCCACTCATGGCCTTGCTCCACTACCGGCTAGGCATCTATAGCCTTGATGGAGATTGCCAAAATCACCTTTACTTAAAAGCTTTAGATTTTACATTGTATCTTATTCTTTTATTTTCTTAGATATTTATGCTTTCAACAAGGTTGGGGAATAAGATAGATAGGTTTTCATATTTGGTCAAGTATTTGATCTTTGTAAAATCATCTATGGTTACAACTCTTATCCCAATCAAGGATGTTAATTAAGTGCTAGTTTGGGGTATACCCTGATAATTTTAGTCTCTACTTCTCAAGTGTAAGTCTTCTTAAAAATAGTTTGAGGTCAAGGAAATGGTGGGGGTCTCATTAAATGATTTGTATCTTCATTTTTCTTGTTTAGTTTCTCTATATTAAAACATTATGTTTTATGTTTTAGAACCATGGTTACCTTATGCATGGGGTTCATACTTTCATTTTTGAATTAGACGGAATATTTAATGTAAAATTCATAACTTCTAAGTCCAATATTGTTGCTAGGGACTTATTATAATAAAGGAACCAAGCAACATGAAATAAAACACCAAATAAAAAGAAAGATAACAACATAGGAAAACCATAAAATATGTATATGCCAATGTGACTGCCAATCCCTCGATGGGGCATCATCATATGCTTCCAAAAACCATTTGGAGATTTTTTATTCAATCATCATATTATTTTTGGCATACAATCCATCTCTCATTATTTGAGAAGATGTTACTTTGCCTACAGTTTGTAACATCTTCCCAAATAGGGGAAAACTATAGACACCTAAATCTAGCCACTGATAACTTCCAACTAGGCTTTTGGCTAATTTCCATCCAAAGTGCATAATTTGGCCTAAAAACACTAAAATGCATTAAATTATGTGAAACTAACATAGTCAAGTGCCAATTTTAGCCAGGGTATCCATAAATGGGGAAATGTAATTTATGGGCCAGCTAATTTTGATCAGATCATCCTGAGTCAAAATGTTAATTTTGCACTTAGGTGTTTTTGATTTCTATTTCCTATCAAATATTATGCACAAGATGCATGCCTTTGTTATTTAGTATTGATAACATCCTAAATTGGATAATGGATCCAATGCATCTGACATTGCCTTCTAATTCCGATCTAGTCAAATTTTAGACCAATAATAAGGCATTCTGATCAATTTGAGTAATTTGTTCACAAACTGCTTAAACATGCTTAAGATCTAATTAATAAAAATCAAGGCCTAATCAAGAATTACATGGAATTTTTTTGAAAACTTTTTTTTTAGAAATGAATATTGAATATCTACATCATTAGATGACCTCATTTCTTGGGAAGACATCCCTAGGCCATAAAAGCCACAAATATTAGGATTCATGCTCTCCATGCCTCATTAAAGCCCTCCATACATATTAATTTACCATTGTTCCAATGTCATGATGAGGATAATTATCAATTTTAATTGCAAATTTGGATTAATCCTGAGCCACACATCTCAATCTTGAGATGGATGGTTTAGGTTGATTATGATCAATCTCAAAAATCTATAAATAGAGAGGCCATGAACATCATGTCTAAGCTATTTTGGTGCAAAGTTATAATGCATAAATATATTCAAGAAGACATTAAATTTAATTTTACCATTCCAAATTGATTCCAAGCCAAGCCAAACCACAAGCCAAAGGTGCCAAGGTGAGATGGAGGTAGCCAAGCTTCCATTGCTAAGGACTTCATGAGCACAAGCTGAGCAAGCCAAAAAAGAACACTCTTGGAGCATCAAGGAAGGTAAAGAATGTGTGTTTCTTGTATTTTAGTTGTGATTTGTTCATTTTTTATCTTCACTAAGCTCTCCCTAGTGTCGAGGCCTAGAGATGTTATGGTAGTTAGTGTGTTTCTTTCATTTCATTTTGATTTTGAAACTAACACCATACTGACCATCCTCACTTGAGTCAAATTCTTAAATCACATATGTCATGCTCAGTGGGACTAGATGCATCCCACACATGAAGAAGATAATTTTTTATATTTAAAATCTTCATTTGGATCATTAAAACTCTTTCAAATTGATTTTCTAACGTTGTTTTGCCATTTTTTGTTTGCCATGGGTTTACACAATAACCAACATCGATGAGTAAAACCAACATAAATTGGATAGCTATTATCAATAACATTGGTATAACTGATGTTAGTTAGATAACCTTTATCAGTTAGCAAATGTAACCGTCATTAGTTATATAGCTGACATTGGTCACTATGTTTTTCTTAAAACACAGATGTGAGAGCTCTTTTTCTAAAATTCGTTATTCCAAACCTAAAAGAGATTCAAGGATAAAGGATATGCTAACATTTTTTTTAAGACCAAGATTGAAGTTTCCTAAAAACATGTTTTAAATCACCTTTTGTATGCTTAAAAATCAATTAGGAACCTTGTTTTGGTGTTTAAAAAAATTTTAGATGTTTATGGTCAATGTTTTCAAAGTTTACAACTAAGACCAAGGGGTCAAATGAACACCACCTCATTTTCAATTTGGGTTTAAAAATGAACTCACCTTTCCAAGATTTTGTATTTACTTAGTATCTTAAGTTAAATCTTTGTTTGGAAAAAAGAGGGGTGTTGCATGTATGCTCTTCTATTTGTCCCCTATAGGGAACCCTTGGAATCAAAAGCACATTCTTATTGAAAGTAGCCTAGTCCAAGGATTAGAAAGAAATTCATCTAAATAACTCCCCAAAAAATTATCGAAGTTTAGGTGATCTTTAAAATAATCCTAAAGTCTTTTTACTTTCATGATTTCTTTATTTTTATGCAAAATTGGTTTGCGATGGGGACTTCATTACGTCCTGTAAGTTCTTTAGGGAAACATTAACCTAGAATTTCATCTCCCAGTATTGACTTCATTTGGATCATAATTGGAATTACATATGGGATGTATTGGTACTTTGGCATCAAACTACATTGAGCGAACAACAAGATGTAGTGGTTGCAAAAAGGAATACACCTTTTTTCAACAAGCCAAGTGATACGTACCCAAAATCCATGCTTTTCTTTTGTATTATTTAGCATGAAAGTTATTGTGCAATTGATTCCCCTAGAATGATTGAAACCATGCTAGTTTTAGTCAACCCCACTTTTCCATACCCTTTTTAGGATTCGGATGATTACACTTAAGTGTATTTTGGTCATTATCTTACTTGGTGTTTTTGAGACTAAAACTTGTTTGTTTGTTTATAATCCATGTCAAAACTAATATATCTATACATCACTCTTTTGTATAAAGAGGCATTATGCTAGCCATTTTATAACACACTTATGCCTTGAATTTTTTTCTAAACTTGTTTGTGTGTGTGTCATTTGAGTTGAGGAGGGTAGTGTTATGCTTTCCAAATCATGTCAAACCATTTGTGTCTTTGAGTCTTTTAAAACATAGCATTAATCACATCATTTGAGCATGATTATGATGTAAGGTTGCTCAATTTTTTTAAGACTTTTTTCACATTGTATCAAAAACTATTTGTTTCAAACCATTTTGTGTATACCATTTAGACCTTTGTCTTGTGCCATCATGTTGTCCAATCTTTTCTATCTTGTTTGGTCAAATCCTAGTTTTCAACATTGAGTTTTCAATTAACCTTGTCAAGTTTGGATTCAAACATTGATTGATTTCTATTTAGGTCTTAATTCATGGGGCTAATACATAGATCTTTCTCTTTTGGGTTGCATAACTTTGGTTAATTGATTACCCAAATTTGAAAACTATTGATGGTTTATTTGTTCAGTACCTATCATTATCATTATTTGTGCCTTTATTTGAGAAAACATAGTCTTTATTTAAAGAGATTTTTATCTTATTCCTTATGCCAATTGATCATGTTTATGTTTGATTTCATGTGCCAGGTTTATGTCAAAGTTATTTCTAAACTTGTTATATTAAATCAAATCACATTAGCCTTTATTTCAAGTCTAGATTTTGATGTCATTTGGACAAAATTCCTAACATATGCCTATTTATTTGAGCCTAGATTTTGAATCTGCATTTGAACAAAAGACCTAGCAACTCAACTTTGCCCTTACCTAGTTTAGATCTTATTTGGAACACTTTGACCTAGACCTTTGACATGTTAGTTTTTATTTAGATGCTTGACCTTTTATGTGTATGACATTTGACATTAGACATTTGATGTTAGAATATTTTATGCCAAGTCTTATCACAAACCATTTTGAAGATACAACTCTACTTTTAGACTATATTGGAAATACAACTTCACCCTTTTGACCAATTTTGAGTAAGTTTGAACATTTATCCTTTGTATAGAGTTTTTTTTTGAGTTTGTAGAACTCTAAGTATTTTTGTCTTTAGATCTTTCATCATTTTCATGGATATTTCAATCTACACTTATAGTGGATTCATGTACAATCCAACTTATGATAGAATGGCTACACAAAATCCCACTAAGAACCCCTATAGAGAAAGATTTTCTAATGAGTTTATTTAATTCTCCCTACAATACTCCATATGGGGAACATAGTTTTTAAATTCACAAAATCTAAATCAAAACCTAGATTGGTATAAAGAGGCTTGTGAGGAGGAATTTGAAGACCCAAATATAGATAATTTTGTTTGGGATATGGATCCATACCCTATTTACAATAATTATTACATGGAACACAGTCAAGAATCAGCTTATGAGCTAACTCATGACTAGGATGATATGGTTTATGAGGAAGACCTCATCCTTTGGTTTGTGTGAGTAACCAAGATCCACAATACCCAAAAATTTCTATACCAGGACCTCATCCTTTGGTTTGTATGAGCAATCAAATTCCACAACAGCCCTTCATCATTCCAGTACCCAGTCCTTTGGCTTGTGTGAGTAATAAATCCACACAATTCCCTATCATTACCATATTAGGACTTTGTCCTTTGGATCATGCAAGAAATCATGCTCCCTAAGGCCCTACCATTATCCAACCATAAGTCATCCCATCAAAACCTCAACCAATCCAATATTTCAAAGACTAAGCTATGTTCAAATTTGGTATTTTCTAACTCATTAAGAACGAAGGCCAAGATAACCAATCAGTTTTGATAAGTTAGACTGTGATGAATCACCTATTGATCCTATACCATTTATCAAAGAGTCTCACTCTAATGATCTAGTCTTTGCTGAGTCACTTCTTAATGATTATAATCACCTTTGGGAAAATCATTACCTCAACCATGTGTCTATTTTTCAAGAGCCTCCTATTAACAAACTAGTCTTTGAGGAGTTGTATCTTGACTTACTTCCCATCCTAGAGGAGTCTCACTTTGACAAACTAGTTTTTATAGAGCTCATTATCCCATCACAACATATTACTTATCCAATACCAAATAGTAAGACATCATTATAACAGAGTACCTGTTAGATGAAAAATCATAGTTAGAGTCAAGTTCTATTCTTGAATTGACATCAGATTTAGCATCAAAATCAGAATCATCATTAGTCTCAACATTAGATTCATATTCCCTTGAGTTAGAATCATATTCAAAATAAAAATATGTTCATGGTTATTAAAACATTGGTTACACATACCTTGAAAATCAATTTGAATACATTTGTGATACTTCTACAATTTTTGAGGATGAATACTTAAGCTTCAACACAAGTTATCCTAGTATCTTCTGCAAGGATTTTGCATCCTCTCCCCATTAGATTACTATTCCATAGGCCATTACCATTAACCAAAATAACCGTATTATTGACATTCCATCTCCCACAAGTGTCAATTGGGATCAATAGAATCACACTTTATTGAACTAAATCCATGGTGACATAGTAGTTGAAGAAGAGTAAGGAGGCTGAGACTACATTCATGTAGTAGAAGATCACTCTTCTAGTGAAACCTTTTTGGAGGCACTAGGGGAAAATTAAAGTCATAACTTAGCATCTTTTAGTGAAACATTTTTAAAAGTGCTAGAAGATAATCAAAATTAAAAGTCAACATTCCTTAGTGAAACCTTCTTAGAGGCACTAAGGGATAATAAAGACAAATTCATTGGTCAAAACCTCTTTGAGGTACCAATAGCTGAGCACAAAAGTTATTCACTACTTGATGAAGACAAAATTGAAGATCAAATCAAAATAACTTCCAATCCATAGCTTAATTAGATGGTAGCTACTCTCAAGATAAAACAATAGAAAAATGTGATGGTCTTATTGGGATAATAAGTCTTCAGCCCCACCACAACAAAAATTATGTTGAATCTAGCTTCAACAACATTACATGTGACTAAAATTATTGATTTTCATTTGTTTTCCCACCATTCCACATTCCATTATCATTTACCATTCCATTTCAAAATCAAGCCTACCATCCATTATTTGTCCTTGTTTACCATCCATGGCCATATTTTCCTTCACAGATGCTACAAAGATACCTTGTCTTGATGTTTAAAGAAATCAAAATCAACAACCAATGAAAATCACAAAATAATTCTTGACAACCAAATCTATATTCATTTCTTGATAGAGAAACTATTTAGATGAGGTGTGGGATAGTAATTGACATGAGCTAGTATTCTATTTGTATCATTTATTGATTAGGATGTGCATCTACATCTCAATAGATAAACAAAATCATATGTCATTTACCGCACCCAAGCCAAAAATATGTACCATACCATTTCATGTACCATACTATTTCACATTGACATGCCATTACCATTATCACATGCCTATTTTCCATTGTCTCATACCCAGCCATTCAAACCATCACTTGGGGAAAACCCTCTTACCATTTTATCTAATCTATCAAAACCATAATTATTCTAGAGCAATACCATGCCATCTTATCATTCCATTCCTATCTAGACCAAAGCCTATTTTTTCTCATCTTACCCAATCCTATTTTGATCTTGGTTCATTTGGTTCTTCCCACACATTTTATGAGATCATCCCAATCAAGTTTCAACAATAAATCTAATCCATGGTTCAATGACAGTGTATGAAAGTAGTGTGATAGTTGATCTAGCAAGATATCTTTTATCCTATCAAGTTTGTTTATGTGAGCTTGATTATAACTGCCTATGGGCAAATTAGTGTTTCACTAGTCTTGCTACTAATTATAACCACCTATGGGAAAATTAGTATCATTGACCTATGCCATTGTATCCTAATTATAACCACATATGGGCAAACTTGGGGCATCACTTATTTACCATGTATTGCTGCATCACCTTGCCATCACTATTGTCATTTAACTGCCCATTTTTCGGATTTGAGAACTTGTTTGGACCTAGTTTTTTTTTCCCTGCATTTTGTGTGGATGGAATTACTATGACTTAAGGTCATTTTAGGACTAGGTGGGTCATGATCAATTCATGTTTAGGTCACCTCAATCCCTCTTTCCATATGCTCTCACTATTTTGTGAGCAACCTAAGCCAAACGCTCTCACCATTTTGTAAGCATGTAGCTTTTCATTATATAATGAGTTAAGATACTTTAGAAATGCCAAAAATATTCATAACATTTCAAAAACTCCAAAAATATTTATCTTATCTAAGCCTGGTTAGTTATCCTTGATTCACCTTACTAGGGCATTATCATTGTTAGGTTGTTTTATTTACATTTATTTGTAAGATTTTTATTTGTTTGTTTATTTTAGGTTGTTTGTTTGTTTGTTTTTCATTTGTTTTCTTTTAGCACTATTGCCTTGACTTAGTCTATATGTGTTCATTGGGTGATTCCTTACACACATTATTCTTGAGTCTATCCATATTCATCCATTAACATTGCCATCATGGTTTTTATCATTAGTTCATTGTTTTCAAGTGTTTATTGGATCTAGAATTAGTCCTTATGAATGTTTTATCCAAGTCTTCATGGTGTTATATCATGATGCCTACCATCACATGCTATAGAAAAAATTAGGTTTAGGAAGGTCTATAATCAATAGATCCACATAAGTTTCTCCTTGGTACATTGGCAAATCCTCCTATCCCACCCTTGATCAAATTAACCCATTTAACCATTCTAGTTGTATCATTGCTAATAAAGATAAACATCTCCTCATTGGTAGGTACAACTAAATAATTCTAATGATCAATATTATTCCTCTATTCATCTCTTTCATCACTTTGCACCTGCTCCTCTTTAATTTATATTCTAGGTTATATCCTTGGGTTATGCTTGTTAATCATCCCTAACTAGGGCACCATCAGTTTTATCCAATTCAGATCTGATTAATGATTATAACTACCTATGGGCAAATAATTATTTTGAATTTTAATCTTGATTATAACTAACTTTAGGAAAATTAATAACTTTTTTACATCAATGCATTCAAGCATTTTCTTATTTAGAATAATCTTAACTATGAATTAATTCAACCTTTCTTCTTGTTTCTTTTTAAAGGACCATCCATCAACAAATGTTACAGCCAATCCCTCAACATGGCATCATCATAGGCTTCCCAAAACCATTTGGAGCTTTTTTCTTCAACCATCTTCTTTTTAGTATATAGGTCATCTCTCATTCTTTGAGAAGACATTTATTTGCCTACAGTTTGCAACATATTCCCAAATAAGGTCAAACTGTATATACCTAAATCTGGCCACTGATAAACTCCAATTAGGCTTTTGGCTAATTTCTACCCAAAGTGCACAATTTGGCCTAAAAACACTAAAATTAATTAAATGATGTGAAACTAACATATTCAAGAGCCAATTTTATCCAAGGTATCCCTAAATGGGGTAATGTAATTTATGGGCCAACTAACTTTGATCAGATCATTTCGAGTCAAAATGCTAATTTTGCACCTAGGTGCTCTAGATTGCTCTTTTCTATCAAATATTATACACATGATACATACCTTTGTTATTTCATACTGATAACATTCTAAATGGGATAATAGATCTAGTGCATCTGACATTGCCTTCCAATTCTAATCCAATCAAATTTTGGACCAATATCAAGGCATTCTGATTAATTTGAGTGATTTATGCATAAAGTGATTAAACATGCTTAAGAGATAATTAATCCAAATCAAGGCCTAATCAATAATTCCATGGAAACTTGTTGAAAACTTGTTTTTATAAATGAATATTGAGTATTTGCATCATCAAGTGACCTCATTTCTTGGGAAGACATCCCTAGGCCATAAATGCCACAAATATTAGGATTCATGCCCTCCATGCCTCATCAAATCCCTCCATGACTCTTAATTACCCATTCTTACAATGTCATGATGAGGATAATTATCAATTTTAAATGTGAAATTGGATTAATCCTTAGCCACACATCTCAATGCTAAGATGGACGGTTCAAGTTGATTCTGATCAATCTCAAAAATCTATAAATAGAGAGGCCATGAACATCATTTCTAAGCTATTTTAGTTCAAAGTTATTATTCACAAATATCTTTAATAATCCATTACAATTATTGTTATGATTCCAAATTTATTTCAATCCAAGCTAAACCACAAGCCAAAGGTTCCAAGGAGAGATGGAGATAGCCAAGATTCTATTGCCAAGAACTTCATAAGCACAAGTTGAGAAAGTCAATCAAAGAACACTCTTAGAACATCAAGGAAGGTAAGGAATGTGTGTTTCTTGCATTTTAGTTGTGTTTTTTTCATTTGTTTCTCTTTACTAAGCTCTCCCTAGTGTCTAGGCTTAGAGATGTTATGATAGTTAGTGTGTTTCATTCATTTTGTTTTCATTTTGAAACTAAAACCACACTAACCATCCCATCTTGAGTCAAATTATTAGATCACATCTAGTAATGTTTTGACCTCTTTGAAGATCATAGGTTCTATGACTAGGTTTACATGACTTTATTTCTACCTAGGGGGTTTGAATCTCTCTTGAATGGGTATAGTATGTGTGATGACCTTTATATCAAAGATATTTTGGTCATCATAGGACCATTCTGACATCTTTGTATTGGGCAAGAAGTTCCTTAGATTTGTTGTTTTCAAAATTTGTGCAGGCTTTCCCAACATTTAACAATTAGGGCTGATCATGAAGGCCTAGATCAATAGAATTATAGTCCTTCACATTTATCTTTGGAACCTTATTAGCCTCAACAATTTTATCCTAATCAAAAAATATCTCTAAATTAATCATTCCCTTTAAGATCTTATTATCACTTAGTTGAATGACTTCACCATTAAACTTATCTTCCCTAGATATACTTTCATCAGCTTCATGAATGATATGAGCATTAAATTATCTAGAATTGGTCATGAAATCCAATATATATTAATAATCATTAAAGACTTGGAATTTATTTATATTATCTAACATTAAAGGACAAGGGATCAATTTAATGCTAAAATTGGGGAATCTTGATTAGGCATGAGGCTAGCTGTAATATATGCTAATTGATCACCTACTTGATTCTCTTCCCTTGGGATGGAAGTGATGAAAAAGGAATAAAATGATTAAATCAGATCCCAAAATTTTAAATTATACCTTTCAAGGTATGAGAGCTTACATTGGTAGTTGTTTCTAACTTGGTAAACCACTAGTTTTGAATCCCCTTAAACTAGTAGTTCTTTGACCTTGTTTTTTAATAGAAAATTGTAATCCAAGGATAAGGGTATCATATTTAGTGAGATTATTAGTAAAATTTAATTGGAGTCTATAATAATCATGGTAAATTATATCAATGGGATCAGTTAAAACAATACCAATACCTGATCCAACATTACACCTAACACCATCAAAGTGTAATTTACACAATCTAGGAACAACATAAGCATTATTGGTATCACATACCTTGTTATCCTCTAGGGTAAAAAACCCTAATTTTGATTCTATTATTTTGACCTTCTCATTCACAACATTGTATTTATTTATCATATGATTCATTCTTGGTTCTCTCTCAACTCTAATCTAATTGGGGACACCCTTCCAAGGTAGCCACAAATGTGAGCAATCTATGGACATGTAAGCAATCAAAGCCTTAGTCTATTCCCTACTCAACAAGATTCCATAAGTATTAGGTATTTAAACCACCTAAATATCAATTAATTTTTGCACCTTAAGATCATAATCCATTTGCATATGAACATTTAATAATTCTCCTCCAACTTTAACCCTAGATATATCTAATTGGGTGACAACCCTATTAGACTTTATAGGTGCTAAACCATGTTGCTTTCATATAATCACAAGAATTATATTATTAGATGATCCTAAATATAATAATTAATTATTCAACTTATTATCAAACATCTTGACAGTGAGTAAGAAAGGATGAGACTCAAATTTGGTTTTACGAATTGTTACATTGGCATGATCAATCTTAAAGGGACTATATTTCCTAACAAAGATTTCAACAAGAGATCCCTTTGATCTATAATCTACATGAGTTCATGAAATTTTATATTAGAGTTTATTTTATTCATGTCCACATCTATGTTATAACTAGTTTAGCTAAAAGAACTAGGAATCTCAACATTGGGTTTAGAAGTACTCCATTTTGGTGGTTCTAGATTGTTTCTTGAAGAGGTGTCAAGAGGAGTTTCAAAATTATTTGGATGTGTTAAGGTATTCAAGGGATACCTCTTCCCTCTATTCCTCAAGGGATAGGTCTTATTTAATAATTGTTGAAAGGATTGGACCTCTTTAGGGACCTCATCAGGTTCATTTTCCTTTTGAAATGGGAAATCAAAGGTGTCTACCATGAAGGGTTGCTCAAATGGCTTAGATTTAGAGGTGCTTGCACCACTAATTATATTAGGAACAAATTTTAATCTATCTAAATCTTCCTGAAATGCATTAAATGATTTTCAAAATTCTATACAGTCAATTTCCCCATGCTTGGTCATACAATGTATCTTATAATAGTTAGGAAATGCAATATCAATAAGATTAATGTCCATATTCTTACTAATGTAAGATGGCTCATTAGCCTTATTATTATAAAAACTATCATTCTAAAATATGTTACTTGGCATATTGAACCTTTGAAATGAGAAATTCCTACAAGAGTGTTCTCTAGTATTGCCCACTTATTTTGGCAACTAAAGGAAATCAATGCTTAATTTTTGAACCATTTTCAAGATAGATTCATTCTCATTTTTGGGAGTTCTAGAATTATGTACTTGTTTATTATTATTATATGGTACCAAATATCTTTAATCACTTGGGTTAAATCCATTAGTGGGATGAGTCAAAAATACCAGATTTTGATTTGGAGTTACATGACTTAATGGTAACTAGGTCATATTTGGGAGTTGGTTTAAGGCTGGGAGATTTTGGTTATTATTGGGGAAAAATTTCATCACAGGTAGGTGTGGGTTCACTTTTCAGACTAAATAATCCATTTTAAATTAGATATATATTTGATCATTAGTGATTTTTTATTCAAAATAGGCTTGGGCTAATGAATCTATAATTGTGATTGACCTCTTTAAAAACATAAAGATCATAGGATCTACTGCATATTTATATATCTCTAAGGATAGGAAATCATTAGGATTGTAGGTTTCCATGGTCCTATTATACATATTTTGAAATATAGCATTAAAGGATTTGATGGGTTCATTGGCATCCCTTTTAATAGTAGTGAACTCGTGGTAAATAACATAAAGACTAATAATTTTACCAAATTGATCAATAAAGACATTGTTAAAATCATTCCAAATTTTTATATAGTTGTTAATAAAACTCAAGAAACATTCATAAGTTTCATCTTTAAAATTAAATGGAATCATCCTACATGCCACATCTTCATGCATAATATTAAACAATCTTAAAGCAACCTTAAAATATTTTATATTTTCCTCAGTAGTCACTACACCTATTGGAATAAATGTAGGTAGATATTTCTTGAGGTTTCTTGGAAGATCATGAACCAATCCTAGCACATTAATTGAGGAATCCCCTAACCATGCCATACTTGAGTTATAGTTGAAGGCATATGTACATTGAATCGGTGAAGTTAGAAGAGATTTAGATCTCCCACATGTACCTTTATCACATCTAGATTTTTTATGTACCTCAAGCTCAAGCAAAGGATCTCAAATTAATGAGTGCGATCTTGTTCTAATCTTAGGAAATTCTAGCTTGAAATTCAAAGATCCTACTTGAAATATGATATGTCAAGTTAACTTCTATAAAGGACAAGAGTTAGACTTGCACATTGAGCTTATTTTGTAAAGGTGGCATGAAGAATTACAAAGGACATTGATCTTTGATTGAATTATCTCAAATATGCATTAAACTACATAAATATGCTATATATTTACAAATATAAACCAAAAGGAACTCATATCTATGAAATATATGTCCACCTCTCATCAAAATGAACCATTATAACCTTAGATACTACATATTTTCAAAGTTTAAAGCTAATATTTACCAGAAACAAGCATTGATACCTAAAAAACTTCAAAGGAAGAATAAATATTTGTTAAAAATAACAAATATCAAAAATATTTATATATTCCTTGAAATGGCCCATAATAAGCACTTTTTGATTACCAATTTTTTCATGAATTCCTTGAACTGGACATTGGTAAATGTTTATGCACTAAATAACAAAGCTTTGAGACAGAAATTATGGATATATTTGAGTAGCTATAGGAATAATCCTCAAAATTCTAAATGGATGTTAGCTAGATATTTTAACACACCTTTATACCCTTCTGAAAAATAGGGTGGAATTATCGATTACTTAGACAACAGGTTCGACTTTGCTGAATTTATCAATGATTGGGGATTATTAGACATAGAGCTGCAGAACCAAAATTTTACTTGGACCATTAGAAGAAGAGGAGATCAAATGATTCAGGTTAAATTAGATAGATTTCTGATATCAAGCAATTGGAATGATTATTAGAATATACAGGTGCAGGCTCTACCTAGAACCATGTTCGACCACTACCTGATTATCCTCAATTAGAGACATTAGGGACATCACAAACCTCCTCCATTCTATTTTGAAGCTATGTGGATTAAACACAAAGGTTTTAGACAAATGGTGGCTCAATGGTGGAATATTCCCATTCAAGGTACTCCCATGTTTATAATAGTCAAGAAACTCTAGCACTTTAAATAGGAAGTTTATGGCTGGAATAGATACAATTTTGGGCAAGTTTTCCAGCAGAAGAAAAATATAATGGGAAAACTCAAGGTTATTCAGCAACTGATTGATCAAGGGGATGACTCTGAGGGCATCTTATAAGAAGAGAACAATCTATCTTCAGAATGGAATAATCTGATGGAAAGGGAAGAAGTTTTCTAGAAACAAAAATCCCATGTTCAATGGCTTAAAGAGGGTGATAGGAGCACTACTTTTATTCATCTCTTAGCTATGAAACATAGAAAAGCCAACTCAATAAATAAGATTATCCTAGATAATGGAGACATTATTACTGAGGATAATGAAATAAGGGAGCAAGCTAGGGTGTTCTTTCAGAATCTGCTTACGAAAGAAAACAATAATGATAGAATTGATAAATCGATGAGTCAATTTATTGATAAAATCCCCTATTTGATAACAGAAGAAGACAATATAGAAATGTTAAAGCCTATATCCAATGAATAAGTACATGTTGTTTTATTCTCCATGGGCACTTTTAAAGCCCTAGGTCCTAATGGCTTTCTTCCTATATTCTTTCAGGAATATTGGGAGATTATTGGAGTGGACCTCATGGCTGCAGTTCATGATTTTTTTAGATCTATAAAACTTTTGAAACAAGTAAATAATACCTTTATTGTACTTGTTCCTAAAAAATCTCAACCTTACACCTTGTTGATTTCAGACCCATTAGCTTATGCAACACTGTGTATAAGATATGTACTAAACTACTAGTTTTGAGAATTCAACCCTTCCTTGACAAAATTATTTCTCCTACTCAAAAAGGTTTCATCTTAGGCAGACAGATTCTTGATGCTATGATCACCACACATGAGACTATCCACTCCATGGATAAGAGTAGAATCCCTGGGATGACCCTTAGGCTTGATATATCCAAAGCTTATGATAGAGTCTCATGGACTTTTCTATTCCAAGTGATTAGAAAATTTGGGTTTAATGATAAATTGTCTTGCTTATTATGAAATGCAATCTCTTCTGATAAATTCTCAGTACTGGTTAATGGTGTTCTTAAAGGGCTTTTCTCCTCCATGAGAGGAATTCATTAGGGAGACCCTCTCTCCCCATACCTATTCATGATTATGGCTGAGGCACTGGGAAGATACATCCAAGTTGATATAGTTTCAAAAAAGCTAGTAGGCATCAAACCTGCCTCTTCCCTTCATCCTATGGTTATACAGTAGTTTGTGGATGATACCATCTTATTTGGCATATCATCGATGATCGAAGCTAGAAGATGGAAGAATATACTTAACGATTATGCCAGAGACTCAGGACAAAGAATAAATTTCTAGAAAAGTAATGTGTACTTCTACAACACTCCCAATGAACTTAGACATATAATAATTGATATCTTAGATTGTGTTGAGGCTGGCCTACCCGCTACCTACCTAGGTCTCCCACTCTTGGTCAAAGAGGTATCTTTAGGTTTTTGGAATGGTATTGTGGAATGTACACAGAGGAAACTTCTTGGGTGGAAGGGGAAAATACTCAGTAGTGCAGGTAAGCTTAAACTTCTTCGGGCATCCTTGCAAGGTATTCCTACTTACTTCATGTCTCTTTTTAAAATTCCTACATATTTTGTTGAAAATTTGGAACATATCTAAAGTAAATTTTTATGGATGGGAGTGGAAGACAAATAGAGAATTTCTTTAGTCAAATGGGAAAAAGTGTGTCTCCCAAAATCGCATGGTGGACTTAATATAAGATCCATCAGGAAAATGAATAAAGCCCTCCTCTCAAAAGCTAGTTGGAATCTGATTCACAACAATATTGAGTGGGGGGAAATAATGTATGCTAAATACATGCATAGCATTGATGATTCCAACTTTCTTCAATAGGCGGGATTACCCCAGGGGTCTGTGATATGGAATAAAATGCTAAATAGTAGAAGTCTTCTCAAACAGGGAATTAGGTGGAAGCTTGGAAATGGCTGGCAGATTAAATTATGGGAGGATAATTGGTTAAGGGATAAGCCTCTCATCTCCCAAGGAAACTATGGAGAAATTATAGACCTGACTACTTAATTTTTTGGTGATAGGGTTAGTGATTATATGGAAAATAACAATGGGATGAGGAGCTAGAAAAATCTTTTGGATTATTGTGTGCATAGGCCTGAGCTTATCCCAAGAATTTAGGAGATCTATCAATGTATTCAGGAGATTAGATTCTCACTCTTCCCTCAAGATGATGAACAATACTGGTGGCCAGATAAGAATGGATCATTCTCTATCAAATATGCCTATCATCTGCTTACACCTGAAGCTCATAATAAGGAGGTATGGAAAAAGGTTTGGAATCATAAACTCATTCCAAAGATTAACTTGTTTTGGTGGGCTACTACCCATAAAAAAATCCTTACTCAGGACAACCTTCAAAAGAGGGGGTTTACTTTGGTCAACAGATGTTTTTTGTGTGGTTCTAGAGAGGAATCAGTTTCACACCTATTCATACACTATGAGTTTGCCCAAGATTTAAGGGGCACAATACTTAACAACTTTGGCATTGAATGGGTTTGCAATTCTAACCTTAAATAAGTAATTCTTAGTTGGAACTCAACCTTCACACATCCCTAGATTAAGGAATTATGGAAGCAAGCTCTGTAATGCTTGAGCTAGACTTTATGGAAAGAGCAAAATCACAAAATTTTCAAGGACACTGCTAGAAATGTTGCTCAGGTGTTTAACTCCTTTTCTAGGACCATCTTGGAAAGTGTTAGAATAGATCATATTAGTGTTGTAGAGAAACCCTTATCTAAATTTGAAAGTCAAATTGCTACCAAATGGAAGGTTTTAAACCTTATCCCTGGGCATGATAATTCCAAAATTCTTCAGATACTTCATACTAAATGGATGCCACCTTAACCCAATTGGATGAAACTCAATTTTGATGGGGCATCCAAGTTGAGTGGTAAAGCAAGTGGAGGAGGAATAATAAGAAATGAAAAAGGAGGGATGTCTTCTGTCTATGTTGGTGGCATGGGTTGCCAGAGCAATAACTATGCTAAATCTATGGCCTTACTTTGGGGATTAAATTTAGCTATATCCCTAGGAATTTGAAATTTGAATATTCAAGGAGATTCTAAGTTGGTCATAGATGCCATTAATAAATAATCTAACATTGGTATCCATCTAAAAGACATCATTACAGACATCTAGTTTCTTTTACAAAAGTTTTTTGAAGTTGAGATTATCCACACCTACAAAGAAGGTAATAGGGTCGCTAATGCTTGTGCCAACCTTGGTCAACAATTCTTAGGATGGAGGGTATGGCGATAAGGGGCTCATATACCCCCAAACATTAGAGAGATCATTTAGAAGGAGATGATAGAGCATGAATGATGCACATTGATGATGAAGATAGCTTTCAAAGGTAGTCCACATGGAGAAGGCCATTGTGGATCATGGAAAATGATAACCTTAGTACTTCCTTAATTGTCATGATTAATTCCTTGTATCATGAGGTGGAGGTGTGAGAGTCGCATCATGAAAACCAAGGGGGAATTATTTTCAAGCATGAAAGTAGACGTCACTGTGGCAGGCCATTTTTAAAAATGAGCCTTCACATCTGCATTCAATGCAAACAGAACTAAGGGCTTGTTACTTGTTCGAAGCTCAAGGTGGTAATTGGGGTATGAAGAGCCAAAAATTCAAGAAATTTTGGAGGACACTGGTGGGAAATAGGCTTCTCAAGTTTTTGAGGTCATTGAAGAGTAGGGTGTTGATTCTAGGGGAACTATTGATAATAAGAAGAAGATGCATGTAGAATAATTTGGTGAGGGTTTGGAGAATGAGAATGATTGGAAAATAGATATTGGGGCCTTGAAGGTCCACATTCAAAAGCTGGAAAAGGTCTTCGCCAAAGGCCTTCAAAATAACATTCTGCTAAATATGACTATGTTGGAAGCAATGGGCAATCTAGGGAATGTTGACAATGTGGACAATGAGAATCTTAAGGATCTTGTTAATTCTATAGTTATGTAGTTTTATCCTTTATAACTCTGGTCTTTCTAGTGTTTTGTTTTGCTTCTGACATTATTTCTTGGCTGTGTTGTTGGTTCGGTGCTGGCATCTTTTGTTTTCTAGCCTTCCTATCTTTTTTGACTATATAGGGTTCGGCCCCTAGTTTTCCACCTTAATTAATCAAAAACAATATTTATATATTTTAAGCAAATAATCTACTCAAAACATTAAGATATAGTGATCTTTAAATAAATCAAACTAAGATCACCAAAGATTTGAATAATTCAATGCTCCTTTTAGTGCTAGTGGGATTTATCCTATTAATGCTTCTAAATGTACCATAGGTGCCCTTAATGTTTAAATAATTCTTCTCATTTTATAATTTAGAAAATTTAGAGCATGAGTTGTAGGTTTTGAAAATCTGGTTGCCTATGGTGAAATAAAAACATAGTAAGATAATTGTTCCATAATATTTATATAATTTTGGTGTTTGGGAGCCACCTTGACCTATTATTTATGAATCCTTACTGATACTTAGTGAATTATGTTCCTAATTTAAGCTACATACTAATCTAAATGGATATTTATAATATGGATAAAACTAAAGTGATCATCGTGTAAAAATAGAGCAAAGAGAAGGGTAGGGCAGAAAAGATATAAGTGATTGCCAATTTTAGTCCTGAATATTATGAAAAAGTATCAATGGCAATTGAATATGCATTTAACAAATATATAATACAACATAACCTAAGCTCAAATATCACTATATATTAGGAAAACTTCAAAGGAAAAAATTTAAGAATCACAAGTAAGAACCAAGTCTACTTTAGGGATTTACCACTATAATCAAATATCCATGAAATGAAGCAAAACCTAAGATCTTTTAGCTAATATAGCATAGGCACAAATTAGATACCCTATGATTAAATAATGTTATTTACAATTCAAAGACACTATTCAAATTCAAGACCTTTACTAATAATTGAGAGAAAAGCTACATTAGTAATTAACACATCAAAATGGATAGTCCTTACATAATTCCTTGATTCTATTAATTTCTTCAAGTAAACAAAGTTTCTCAAAAATCTCTTTTTTTAAAATGGTTATACATGCTTTTATAAGAAGAATAAGTCGTATATCGGTCAGTTACAAAATATAGGTGTACAAAGGTAAGGATAGTTGTCCTTACATGATTTATAATACATGTGATTTTTGAAATCATGTTGACCTAGGGGAAAATATGCTAACAAACTAGCATATGCCTTTACATTGGAGTATTCTATTATAAAATATTACCTAATTCATATTAGAATAGAATGTTACTCTAACTTATTGGTGAGGCATTGTTTGTTGTTGGAGGATACTCATGGCCCTTTCATGTTGTTCATCAACCAGATCAAGATCCACATAAGGATTAATGATGCACTCCTCTTGGTTTGATAGCTCATCAAATTATTTTTCATTTCTATCCAAGGCCTCATTGATACTTCTAGATTCATTGATCCTCTCACTTGCATTGAATATCATATCCAAGATCTTGTTATCTACTCTAGACCGGCCTTTGCCTTTCCCTTGGATTTCTTGTGTCACCAAAGTGGCCCTATGATTTAACTCTTCATCACTAATGAGGCCAAGGGTAGTAGGTTATGCAGGATTGACAAGCATGGTCCCAAGAAGTTGCTTAATTTTTATAATGAGCCCTTTTTCATCTTTTATAATCTCTTTACCTTTATATGAGAAGTACTCATGCTTTAAGCCTTATCAATAACAATAACCAAGATTGTGCCTGGGTTTCCCATACTTATGGTTCTAAAGTTTGGGGTCTAATTTTTTTCTTGAATGTTAAGGAGCTAAGTAATGTTATCCTGTAAGGCCTACCATTGGGTGACTAAGTCTTTGGCTAATGTATCTTGGTCCTATGATGAAATCTACCTCATCTTCATTGACTTTAATTCCATAAACATGTCATAAAATGATTCATCCAACATTTTGGTCATGGCCTCTAGGACTGATAAGATAGCCTATGTTTTTAAATTCTCCCTTTCTCTTTCTAAATGTTGGATCCTTTGTTTTAGACCCTGGACTCCAGCCTTGGCTTATTTTTATTGTGCTTCTATTAGTATTTCCACATATTCCTCATGGATGGAATCTTCACCAAGTTATTATCCTCCCATAGGAGTTAATCTTGTAAATGGATTCACCTTCTGAAAGGTGAATTCTTCTATCCCAACCATGGTTGTCCTAGTTGTTATTCTCTCTAAGCCTATTATCTCAAGGTTGAAGTGCACTTTCATAATTGGCTCCTTGAATTTTTGAGGCTTAGGTACTTCCATACCTGAGCTACTAGAAGCTCTCGAAGCATCCATCTTTTGGCATTATTGTCCTTGGGAAACCAAAATCTTTCTGTTTTCTTTCTATATCATAGACTTTATCTAATAATTAATTTCATCATGCACATCCACACCAACCCTTATTATGACCCATGAGTGGGAGAGAGATGGTATCTTTTGAAATTTTCCATAGATGAACTAGTCAATAATCATTAGTCTATGTATTAGAAATTCATCACTAAAGATACTGACTTCACTAGTGGTATATGTGAAAGTCAATGTAGGTTTCTTCCTTGGTTCTACTAGGACCAAGGCCAATTATACCTTCTTCTTCTCTTGAGGTGCCATAAGAATAAACTCTTTTCATATTATTTCCCCTAAGGGGTCCTCCTCTATACCTAAGCCATAGGACTCTTCAAGTTCCTTGAGTGCACCCTCAAGTGTCTCTTCTAGTTCCAAGGCTATCATGATGATGTACTAGATTGGAGAAGGTGGATTTTATTTCATGGTTGAAGGTAATGTCCCTTCTCTAGTTCCTTTTAATCTTATCTCTTTAGCCTTCTCCTTTTATTTTCCTTGATCTTCATGAATTTTCTCAACTTGTTGTTAGGACTGTTACAATTTTTCTGCCTGAGGTTGCTCATGAGCTATCCCAGATGGCCCAAGTAGTAGATGGTAATGTAAAGGGTGAATTTTCCATGTTTCCCTAGATGGTTTTTTATCCTTGACCAATTTATGCTTTATTTAATATTGTGGCCTTGGATCTTGGCCAACACTTCCTCATAATTCTTGGATCTGATGTATATGGTGTCATAGATACCCAATTGGTGTACATACTCAATCTTGAGCTTTTTGTCCTTTAGATGTTCTCCTACTTTTTTCCTTGAATCTTGCATTTTGAGTTTATCTAGTTAAAAGTCAAATGTATTCCTATGTGTGACTAGAACCTCAATCTAATTTTAGTATTTAATTATGATTTTTCTAATATCTAATGGGAAGGGATAAAACAAACCCTTCCTGTTTTCCTTTCAATCCTTATCAATTCCACTAATGATCTAGGAGGCAATCTCCTACTCAACAAGTTTATTTAGGACATGCATGGTAGTCTATAAGGGTAGGACACAATTCCCTCTATCCTGATGATGGTGTAATCTAGTATATACCACATATACTCAATCATATCCACATGATTTTGGATGAGGGGGTGAAGCTTAGGCATGGGAACACCTGTGATGGCTTCAACTATTACTAAGAAAATGTAGTCACAGATAAACTACAAGTGATTCTTATATTTAAAGATACGCAATTTGGAGTAGTAGTGTGAGATGGTTATCCTATATTTTTGGGACCAATTGCTAATGCTAGTGAAAGTGAATAAATTAAGAAGGGTGTCAAGTAGGTAAGACATCATGTATAATTATTTAGAGGTCTTTATTTTGATTGAGATGAATTTCTTTGCAAGTAAGATGTTGATCAAATCTCCTATTAGAGGGGTAAGTTTTTCTTCCACCAGGAAGTGTACATATGAGACCCAAACCTTATTTACATAAGTGGTTGAAGGGGCACCAAAAGCTCATTTCAACAAGGTAATAATCACAATAATACCTTCTATAAATTGGATAATAGGGATCTTACCATCAAGGGTTCTAAAGATGTGAGGTTCTTAGTTTAGCCAGGGTCTGAGGATGGAGTCCAAGTCATGGTTATTGGTCCATTCCGTCATCTTGGGAAGGTCCACATGGGGAAGAGGGATATTATAGTACTTTTAAAACAAAATAGGGGAAATGTATGCTACCTCTTTTGAGTTACCTTCCCTAATAATCCATTCATTATCAATCCTACAATTAAAAAAAAAGGGGGTAAGGTCATCAATATAATGCAATACCTCTAGTTTTGGGATGGCATGATGGATGCCAATCATTTGGATTATAGCTAGGTAATAGTGTCATCTATTGGTGATATCATTTCTCTACTCTTCCTTTGTGATAGGATGAAATTATTCTACTGTCAAGAAGAGATTGGATCAATTATTTGTTTTATATATGTTTAATGTGGCGAGGTCCAATTTTGTATCCTTGAATACCTAGCCCTAAAAATTTATCATCAAATAGAGATTAGCCTCTTCCTTTAATTGTTGTCTATTAAATTCCATTATCCTTGTCTCTACCAATTTCTCATGTCAAACTATACATTATTTCTAAGGAATCTCTCTTACACTTGGGAACATAATTAAGCTTGCTTTGGTCAAGTTGATAACAAATTGAGCCTGATTGGGTTGCTTTTTTATGTAGGGTTTAAGGTTTTGGAGCATTAATGGTGGAAGATATACAAGCTTTGGGTTATATGTGTTCTATAATTAATTTGTAATCCTATGTTTATATCTTTTTGTTTTCAATCCCACTAGATCTTCAATTTTTTCCTTTTTTGCTTGTATAGAGCTTATGTGGCACTAGTCAGGATCTTTCACGACATTTTTCATAAATGCCATTAGAAAACTATTCATTGGTATTAAATTTTATTTTTGTAATTCATATCATAAGATTAAAATCTTTGATTAACACGAGCCATTAATCATAATCTAAGCCCCTATATTTTAATTGATTCATGTGTCTTAAGCCTTGTGGTCATGACACTTGGTATGCTCATGCATCTTCCCCATGTTCCAAATATTATGTTAGTCATTTTTTGAATAATAATTGGCTACATGGTGGGTCTGTGGGTTCTCAAGGTTTTTTTTAAAAGTCTCTAGGTAACTTCATGCTATTATATGAAACCTAGTGACAAAGATCAAACAATTGATCTATAAAAAATGATTGAACATTAAGTTAGTACACTTTTAAAATTCATGACTTAGGCTTACATCCCTTAGGCTAAGGTTTGTTTCATGCTTATTGAGCATGGGATAAACCTTAATCTAGGGAATTTAAACCTAATTTATGATTTAAAAAGTGGTCAAGGTATAATCACTCTAGGTTAATGTATGCATTATGTTTATCAAACACAATGAAATATTTAGGCTAAAATATTTATGCCATGTGCCATAAACCATGGTCAAAATAGTTATACCATGAAATGATAATCTAAATTTTACATTAGGTAAGTTTGTGTTTTAACATCCATCATGAAAAATGCAATGTGGATCCTTAAATAATAGAATTAGGCTAGGTATATTTATTACATATATTTTTGTTCTACAAATTGAGGCCTTCCATTTTGGGCATATTTTGAGAATTTTACTCACCTTGGTGAGCCACTTTAGATTAAAAAATAGGGTTTGGGGGATGTTATTTGAACACCAAGTAAGAAATTTTAATCATTTTAAAATTGATGATCTCATAGGCATAAAATACACCTTCGTGGGAATTAATTAATGGTTGCATAGATGTCAAATTTAAACTAGTGAAATTTTCATTTTACTGGATTTAAAGTTGACGATCATGTAGGCATCAAGTTAGTCTTTTTAGATTTATAAATGACAGTCATGTGAACATCAATTTTGAATTTTTAAAAATCTTTAGGTTAAAATCTAAGGACACCACTTGGTATTTTTTCCAGGCTTCATAGGGTCCTAATGTTAATTCGCTCCATTAGATCAAATGTCACGATAAAGTGATAGCCATGGGATCTTGATCTAGAGACTTGTTTTTGATTAGTTATCATCTCAAGTGGGTCCCCTTTCCTTTTAGTCATCAAATGTAATGGTGTCATGTGTCCATATTTTAGGATCCCTATATCCTTTTAAATTTTCAATTACACATTTCTCCATCTGATTGGGTCTTTGTCAGTAAGCATAAATCATTGGATTATCCAAGATGCATGTTATTTAAGCCAAAGTTTCAGGTTATCTTCACTTCATTATATCAAATGTTGTGATAAAGAAAAAATCATAGGATCTTACAAGATGTAGAGAATTTTAGTTAAGACCATTGGGTTTCAAAAGACATTAGCTTAAGGCACTAAGACTAAGGTCATGATTGTATTAATAAATATGTCAGGGGATTAGTATTAGAACCTTAGGCTAAGTTAATAAATATTTAAATGGAACCTACATTACATTATTAGTTAGGCCATAAGGAACTTATAAAAGGGGGAAATAATGAAGGGGGTAAATTTTCTTAGTCAATTTGTGTTAAAAAACATGACTAAACCTAAGATATGTGTTTTATATCTAAGTTTATAAATAAATTTTAGAATGGTTCCTACCAATTTGGTTCCCAGCTTTATTCAAATTTGAACTAAGGGTTTTCCAAGGTTTTATAATATGGAATTATTAGGGATACACTCTATAGAACCTATAACTAATAGTCAAACAAAATTTATTAGAAATGTTAGTCTAGATTAAGACAAAACAAAAACCCACCAGTCTATCCTTAAATAACCTGGATGACCTTCAAACTCTGTGGAAGACTTTATTTTATTGAAATTACCATGTTTTGTAGTAAGGGTTTCTCAAGGGTCATAATATTAAAATAATGGGGATATGTTGGTCCAAACAATATAAACGTTCGATGATTCAGTAAAAAATCTTCCTATATAGTCCCATTTAATTTACATACATCATCCACTCTTTTTTAAAAAAAAATTGCCCACCCTGCCTGTATAGGGTTAGTAATATGGTTTTTTTTTAAATTTCCACTATTTTACTTACAAAAAGGGAAATTTTAAACTATTAAAGTAATAAATATTTAATTTAAAAAAAAAACAAGATTTGGAAATATAATAAACATATAGAAATAATTGCTATCAAGATTGAAGATTACAACTATGTGACACCCTTCTCTAGCAATGGTGCCAAAAATGTCTATAAATTAATTCAAAATAGGATAAAATTATCTATATAAAAACAATAAAGGAGAGTAACCATGGATATGTACCTTATACATCATTTAAATTTCAACCTAGGGATGTAGACTTGATAGGATGACATCACTATATATGCACACTCAATCTCTAATTTGATATTCTGATAATTTTATCTAATATGTTGAAGTGTAGTAAATGAAATGCTTGAAATTAAACATAAAAAATATAAGGTAAAATAAATTATTATGAATGGAATCTTCCTTAAAAAAATCTTAAATTAGAATGTAACTCAAACAATTTAAAAATGAAACACACAATGCTTAAGGAAATCAAATAACATGCTTAGCTAACACAAATGGGTTAGATTGTTAATGTAGCCTTCCAAAGGGGGCCCTTCCTCTTTCCAACTCTAGCTTCAACCCTTCCTCTTACAACACTAAATTGAACTCAAAATTTCTAACTCTTGTCAATCAAAATTACAACAATGAATTACTATAAGATGTTACAATAACAATTGCTTAACACAATGTACTTCTGATAATCTCTATTCAACATATACTATTTTATATCTATATATAAACTCTATAGCTTCATAATTATATACTATGAAGGATATTTTTTTATGAAAAATAATATATAAATTCTATTCTAAGATTCATTCAAATTGGGATTACCAAAACTGGTTATTTTCACTAAACACATCTTTCATGTGAATCTTGTGACTTTTCTATAAGATAAACAAGGTATTTTTGTTATTCAAAAACTTCATTATTCATCTCCATGGAGGTTAGAGTCATTTATATGAGTCAGTTGGAAGAGAATAAAAATTTGTTCAGCTATAGTTTTGGTCATGCAGTGGTTGCAAGATGGTCTATGTAATGAGATTCCTTTTACTATAGGATGCTCCATGCTATATACCTATTTCTCTAAAACATATTCGAAACAAATATATAGAAAAATTATCCTAAATAAATAGATAACCATCATATATTTAATTTCAATACATAATTTTAACTATTTAAAAGAGTTTGAAAACATAATGCTATATGACTTATGAAAGTAGGAAACTGATATGAAAAGTGTTGAAAAGCATGGTAATCAAGTAGGATGAGTATAATAGATGGAAAAAATAATAGGAAATTTATGGGGCTCATCACTTATTAAAAATATGTACAATATGGATGGATCTATATCCCATTTTGGGCTCCAATTTTTAATCATGAATGTGGTTTGTTATTATAATTGCTTAATCAGGTCTATCATTTATCGACATATACAAGTATATCAATATAATGATGGGATTTTAAAATCAAAGAAACACTTAATCTCTCTTAATAATTTATTTTGTAATACTATAAATCTAATATCTGGATGCCAACATGCATGTTCTTAACCATTTACAACACCTAAATCTTATTTGAGTGATAGTCTCCATCATGTACCCATTATTCACCCTTGACTTATATTATATTTTATGGTCCATGATATAACTACTAAAAATGGTAAAAAGGTTCAAAGTAATTTTACACATGTCAACATAATTCAAGTGCCTTCTAAGGCAAAACTAATGATCAAATATAAGAGATATGACCTTGTTGACTAACCAAGCAACACATATGCTAAGATATCAGTCCTCAAAATTCTAAAGTAATCCATTATCTATAAGGATGTCCTATATTAATAATTTACCTAATTTTACTCCCATATCCATATATATGCATAATTCATACTCAATCATTCACAAATACTTAAAAATATCTCCTTCCAAATACAAAAGTCTTATTCCACATATAATTGTTAACTCACCAAATTTCACCCTTAGTAGAGGATTATTTAGACCTTTCCAAGTTTGGGGTAACATGGGATTAGTCCAAGGTTGTGGGTGACCTATGGATGTACTAAATATCTAGTTTATGGGGATATCTCCCCTAGTGCACCAATCACTTATCAAATCCTAAACCTACTAACTTGATGATAAAAAAAGATAGATGAATTCATAAATTTTAAACCTATGCTACTACAAGTGATGTAACAATATGACATATCTACTCTAACTGATCTTTTGATAACACTAGTGAACTAAAAAATGACTAATGATTACATCACCTTATCCCAAAGACTCCTAAGAATTATTTTTTCAAGTGGAAGTTATGTTAAGTGGATTTAACTTGAGTATGAGGAATGTGAGGTCTATTTGTGAAACTATAAATTAGATTTGGATACAAACACAATCACCAACACTTTGACAGACCACAAGACCTACAAAGAAAAATATCCTAGAAACTAGGTGAGAATAAGGACATGCAGAGGGGAATATGACTTCACCACTTATTAAAATCAAAAAGCATAGAGAGCACTAAGATAGAAAGAAAAGATGACATAGTCCATCTATCAGTTCAAGAGGTTTACAAGGTATAATGTGGGAAGAATATCTTCATACCCAGTAGAGGGATCCATACAATAGCCTTATTGCCCCAATTTATATGAAAAGAGAATGTGAGAAAAGTAAATCTTGGCATGGAAGTGTGGAGAAGAGGTCATAATGGTCATCATTCACTTCAAAAATAGTTACAAGCAACCTTAACAACCCCATGATCTCTCCATGAATTGCCTTGACTACTTGATGTCCTTCAATGTGAGTATGTCATATATATGGATTGGTGGAGGCTGATTCAATCATGGTTAACCTCATCCAAGGCATGGACCCACCAATTTTGTCTATTATCTCATCTCATTATATTTATAAAGGTAGAAAGTGGTCTAATTAGGCCTTCATAAAGCATTCAGTAGCCTACACTTCCCCTTATGCATGTTGACTAAGCCAAAACCACCTAATCCTCCATAATGCCCATGAAGCATGAAAATTTTCTTCAATTTATCAGTTAAAAGGGTGTTCATTTCCCTCCACTTACTCATATAGCATCCCTCCATGCTAAGAGACATCTCCCTTAGATGACCAAGCAGGCCTACTAGGCAATTAGGCCTACTCTCTTCATGTTAGCTACTTGGATGACCATGAAAATCACATGGAACCTTAAATTATGGGTAAGTGATTGTGTATCAAATTTTAATAAGCATATTACATCATGATATGTGCCTTATCAATAGTACACACTTGTAAATTTACCCATATAAGTGACTAGGTCAACTTTTACTAACCTTTCTAGATTTAATTTTTAGTTTAGACCTGTAATATCCTTTATAAGATGAAATGGGATCATTTTATGATTTTTAAATGTGAGACTTGCTTTACACTACCCTCATGAATCATTAGCAATAGATTAACATGTTTAAAACCCTATTTTTTGCCCAAAACCTTATACAAGTACAATTTTTGATGGATTAATTTAGGTGTCCATACAACTAATGGCCTAAATAGGACCTCTTAAGAGATAAATATGATTTTCAAGTGTCTTACTAGACAATTTAGTTCATTCAAGAGCAAATCTCTCAACTTTTTCTCCATCAGGTCATTAAGAGTGGTTTATGCAGGTTTAGACATGTTTGACCTCCTAACGATTATTCATAGCCCTAAGGGATTGAAATGAAAAAAAATCAAATAAAATGAAGTATAAAACCATAATTAATCTTAAATAGTATTTGAGGTCCTCATTTTATGCTCTATATAGTTCCAATATGGATAAAGTGCCTTTTAGGCTCGAAACCTTACATTCTGGGAGGTTGATTGAGAGAAAAAGGTGTAAAGGAGTAAAATATGTTTTTATTTGACTTATAATACCTCATAAACATCTATTAAAACCCACAAAACATGTCCCAATTTCTTTTTATTTCCATCTCTCCTCCTAGGTCCTCTAAAACCCCATTATTTCTTTCCTATGGTTTGTATGCTTCTAGGCCAGTTTAACCCTAAAGGCCTACAAATTGAGTTATATTATACTATCATGTGTCCTAAAACTTTATTACCTTTTATAGGATGTGGTCACTCACCTTATTTATCATTATAGTCTTCATAACATTTGCCAATCATGTCATTATCTCTCATTTCCATGTACAGGCCTATAACTGCTTGTTTAGGCCTAATAGGTCTAATTAGGCCATTGGGATCTTTATTATATTAAATTATTACACCAATTAAATGGAAAAACTATTAAAATTTATAAAAAAAGTGAGAGACCATATTTTTACTTTTTTACTTCACCTCCTTGCATGGTCTCCCACACTTTCACCTTCTTACTAAGGTCTTGTTTGTAGTTACTCAATTAGGTCTACCTAAGATTGAGTATAGAACTCCTTATTTTGATATCATTTTGGAGTCATATTTATCATTGGAAGGAAATTATTTTCAACTTCATAAAAATTTAAAAAACTTACAATCATTATGAACTCATTCACTTTAATCTTCATGACTCTGCCTGCCTTCTTGTAAGTGTTTTATGTCCCTTGACTGTGTGAGAGTGAACCTTTCATTTGGATGTCTTTGTGACCCTGAAATCTATGTTATTAACATAAAAATATTCATGTAAGATTAAATTTAAATTTCAACATGTTTCACATTTTTCTCCTCATACCTCTTCTCACCCTCTGACTTTAGACCAAACATAATGTTTCTATTTGGTTAAGCAGGGAACTTTATATTCTCATTTGGTTTGGTATATGTAGAGATTGAGTGACCCCTATTTGGTAATATATAAAAATTAATATTTCAAGTTTTTCAAGCAAATAACTATTTATATAACCTTTTCACACCTTCTAATGTAATCCATTTTCACCATTATACCTTGTATCTTCATTCCCACTATGTATACGACTTGTGCAATTGGTTTTAGGACTAACAGACCTAAACAGGTTTAGCTATGTTTGAATGACATTGATAACTTCAAGTATAGATTATAATTAATTATGTGTTATTAAATCATATCATTGTGATTTTAATCCCTTTTCATACACTTTATCTTTTGTGACATTCAAGACACATTATCATCCACACTGATAGGCATGTAGGATGGTCTTATGTGTTCTTGGTTGTGCTTAAGGGTTTGAGTCCTTCCTTAAAATATTATTCAATGATATATTGGATATTTTATCATTATATATTTATTTTTATCTTATCAAACCTATGTATCTCCTCCAACTTATTACTAAGTTAATGTTTCTTCAACTTACAAACACAACCATATGTGTGCACTTAGGGATCTTGACTATTTTGTCTCCTCTTGGAGTGAGTTTGGTCCTCATAAACTCTAATACTATCATCCTTAATTATTATTCATTATCCCTATACTCTTAATGACTCCTTAATTCCTTTTATGTGGTTTTCATGTTCCCTCTACATCTTGAATTTGTGGAAAGACTAAGAAACCTCTTCACTGTCTACAACCATGAAAGATTGAGAGTCATAACTAGATGTAAGTGTCCATAAAGGTATTCGGTATATTTATTAGATATTATAAAATTTTGAAGGCTTAAAATATTATTAAAATACCTTATAACTAATTTACATTCCTTGTAAAGCATCTTTAGTACACCTTTATTACACAAAAGGATGACACATTCTTTTGCATAGACTTGCAACTAGAAAGGTCACTTCATGTATGAAGAACATGTAACACCAGGGAAGTGTTTATATTTTTTATAGGTTAATTTTTTATCTAATAAGACTCATCTAAAGTAATTTAATTCTTTAAGTATTTTCAATAGTTTTTTATGATAATATTTGCCCTTTCCTTATGTGATAACATGTTTAAAAGCTCACTATTATATGGACAAGCCTACAACTTTGAAGATAATGGATATTTTTATCTATAATGGGATAAAAAATTAAATAAAATGGTTTATATAAAGGTTTAAATACTTTAAATACCCTTGGAAAACACATGCAATCACCAATTCATAAAACAATTTTGAAGAATGCACTAAAACCATTGTAAAGTTGACCCCTGTAAAGATGAAGAAGACACTTTGACTACTTAGATTCTTAACCTATATTCATAAAGCATGGGATATTAATCCAAAAAATAATTAAAATAATGGAAATTTCATTATACCCCCTTCCTCTACCTAAAATATTACCTCACCATCTTCTCTCTCCTATATGGACTAAGTAAAAACCTTAAAGTCTTTTCTATGATGCCAAGGAGGATGAAGCAAATAAGGGGTTAGTTTTTAGAATTTTTAAATTTTAAAACCATATATATTCCTAATTTTATGCCTATAATGTTTCCCCTATGAATATTTATGACCATCTCTGACCTTGACATGTCTGTATATGTCTATACAAGCCTGAAACACCCATAAAACCCCTTCTTTTTTGCATTTTTTTATGATTTATATCCTTAAAATCCATTTGGGAGAATAAGTAGGGAAATATGAGGTCAATAAATATTTTAAAACATAATTTATGTGTTATGACGTGTAATTTCACCCTTGTGGAGGAGTTCTTTATGATCCCCACTTCTAGTCACAATATTGGGACAACCCCAGGTTGTGGGTAACTATGATAGGGATGAACCTGTAGAGAAGTCTAGATTCATCTGGATGGATCAAAGGACTAATGATTACATATGTAAAATGGTTATAAAGGGGGAAATGGATCTTAATAAGGCTAAAAATATTATTCACCAAATAAAAAATGAGACTCCCATAAGCTTGAACCCACACTAGATCTATAAAAGATTATGCTAGCTCACACAACCTCAAAATCAAGATAATTACATAAGTATTTCATGGACTAGATTAAGGAAGAAATAGACGAAAACAAAGAGGATTTATAATACTCACTAAGAGCTCACATCAATGGTATAAATAGCATTAGTTTAGACCTACAAACAACTTGAAATCACCCTAAAAGAGGTCAAAAAGGAGGACAATGGATGAGGAAGACTATCCTTCAAACAATGTCATCATACACAACTCACTAAACATATATCCTAGGTAAGATATAGATAAAGAAAATATTTATTACATCAAGAGGAAATTATTACAAATTCTTAATAGGGTTTAGCCTAATCAAGAGGAAAATATCTTGCAATACCTTAAAGAGTCCCCTACTCTTCAAGATCAAAGAGTACTTGTGAGAGTCCAAAATCTAAGAGAGAGCTTAAAAATGGAAAGAAATGGGGTGATATAGATAAATGGGAGCACACAATCCAAGATCATTAAATGATCTACGACTTTAAATGAATGCTCCAGCCATTTCTTATCCAATCAGGGTTGATCCTTCAACAAAAAATTTGCTTGCATTAGATCCAATAGTCTTCAATCTCATCTCATTTATTGAGAAATATGCACTAGAATACAAGAGTGTGTTCTATAAATGATGAGTAATGAGTTTCATATGGAGGAAAACCCTTACACACCCTAAAAATCTATTAATGCTCTAACTTCTTTCTTCAACTTCCAAATTTATTTGTTTTGACTTTCATGCCACCTTCAGCTTACTATGATTTTAAGGACAAAGTCTTCAATCCATGGACTTGAGAGAGCCATTATAATGTCTAATTTTAGTGGCTATAGGTACCTACTTATCAAATATCTGGATATGTTGAATATGAGAGACTTATTCATAACCATTAATATCTATCCCTACTTTAATATATGAACATAAATCTTACTATTTATTGAAAACCAATCCAATTTATTTGTTTTATTATAGTTATTATATAAATGAATATTTATAGATTGCACAATCTCATTATTGATCTCTATTAAGTCTAAATAGACCTATCCTACCTTTAAACCCTAATGAAGCTGAGTACCCATATTTTACACAAATCTTATTTAAAGAATAATGATCAGATTCATAGAATAATTATGCAACCCCAAAATAAAGAATCTATAAGTTCAACTTATTCAAACCAGAGGTTGAGACTAAAATTTAATGGTGAAAGAACTTTAAAATTGACAATCCTAACTCTATCACTGCATCTTATGCTTAAGGATGCTTGACTATGCTTTAATGGTAACATAGCTCTCTAAAAATCTAATCTGGTTCAACTTTAAGTTGTTATTCAACCTCCAGTTGAAGTCTCATGTCTTCAACTTTTGATATTAACCATTGATAAACTTAATCATGCACCATTAGTTCTATATTCTCAGCTTACATGCACACCATTTATCTTTCTCTATACAAATGAATGCGAGCCATAGATATTATAACCATCTAACATGGCTGAAAAACTTATCACCCATGCATTTATCTTTGATATCGGCTAACTTTTTGACTCATTACTCATCATTAGATCTACTTTGTATGATGGATCATGCACCATTGATCTTCTTGGGCCCACTGACACTATCAATAACCATGTACCATTGGATCTCTATTCAAGTACCTAAGATATTGACTCTTGTCTTCTTTGTTTTATGTTGACCCTTTGATGTGATGCTCACCATTGATCTTAGGTACATGATCAAATGTGCTCCATTAGATCTTTGGGACCCACTAACGTTGTCAGTTGGCACACACCATTAGATCTTCATGGTATGATTGATCATCAACCATTAACTTTGAAATCAAATAAGTACTTTATGAAGCTTAAAATTGATGTCTACATGTATTTTAAGGATTTTTAAATCCCAATGGTTAATTTTCATAGTTTAAACTTGAAGTCCCCATGAACATCTCATTCTAGAAGATTAACTTTGAATCTTTAAAACATGAGATATAAAGCTCCTTAAGACATGAAATTTTTAGAGGATGATCTAGGCATGAATACCTTCATGTCTATATGGTCTTTTGTCTCTAAGAGGCATCCTAAACATACTTATAAAATTCACAATCAAATTGACGAGTTCATTTTTGTGTGATGTGTCATGATGGTCTTGTTCTTCTAAACTTATTCTTGAAATATTATTTTAATCTCCAAGGCTCGAATGAAATTCTAAGGCTTGTGTAAACCTAAACCATGATCTTAACTAAATTGATCAACATGATAACCTACTTCTTCAAATTTCGACAAACTACAATTTAAGTTTACTTAAAAATTTTCAAATGCTTTGAAAGATACATGTGATCTTTGGACCACTCATTCTATCCAAAACTCTACTTATGTCATTTTATCATTTGGTCAATCAAGAACTCTGCTCAGCTGACCTATCTAGGTAGAAGCTTTGTATGTGGGCCAAAATCATCCAACATCTTTGGTGAATCATAGGGAAGCATGTCTTCTATGCTTGATAACCCAAACCATTTGTATTGTCTAGTCCATTGGTCATGGAGTCTCTATTGATCTAAAACTAAGTAAGGCTATCCTTTTGGATAACTTCTCTTGAAGCAACAAGGATAACAAAAAATAAAGGCAAGTGCATGTAGGCACTTAGAGGAAAGAAAAAATAGCTAACCTATTAAACAAATGTGCACATAATCACTCAAATAAAAGCATGAAATTTACTCTAATATATATAAGGCTGCAATTTATAAACACCTCCTTCCTAGGTTAAATTAAAAACTTTGAACATCATTCATTTTTAATAAATAAAGATGAAAAATACCTTGCTTTGAAGGTACTATAAAAGGTGAACTAAGTAGCTTGATGGCCAATCCTTTTGATGTGCTCTCTAATGAATGAAATGGAACAAAGATGTCTCTAATATAGAAATACTAGTCTAAGTCTTCCAAGATTGGTTTATGTTGGACTACATTGGCACATGCTTGATGTTACTCATCACCCTTGATAAATCCTTGCATGAAGACTTCATTTAGGCTCTTAGGAGCAACTACACTTGGTTTAATTGGTGGCTCAAAAATACTATGTTCTTCTACCTTGTCTTTATGTAAATTTAGGATTGTTCATGATTAGATCAACATGCTCATGGGTTCTTGGAAGAAGGACATGCCTCTTAGCCTATTCAGACTCTTTGGTTATGTCTTTGAACTAATGCCATAACTCTTTAGGATTTTCACTTGTATGCTTCTCAAACTACATGTCTTGACCATTTGAGATGTCTCTTTCATCAACCTCACTCAATATTTCATATTTTTATTCAACAAAAAATAAGGGTTGATTTGACCGTCCAAGGTCCAAAACATCACATTTGTTTTGCTCAAGATTTGATTTGCATTCCTCTAGCTCTAACATATTAGTCTTATCTTTAATAGACTCCTCATCTTAAATTATACCAAACTAAAGTATCTAATTTTAATCTTCTTCTTCATTTATTTATAATTGACCTTTTGTAGTCCATTCAAGGACTACCCCAAATTTAGTTTGAGTATTATCCTCTTTAGATAGGTTTTCAACACTAAGTTACTCTATTTAACTCAAGAAATTTGAGCACAAATTCTACCATTGATCTTATAAGTCACTTGAGTTAACCTTTAACTTCATAATAGGTTCGTTAAGGTTATCCTCTTGCTTCTCATCAAGCTCATATAACTTGAAAGTTGAAACATGCTCTTTCCTATGAACTGGGCTGCCTATCATGATTTCCTCTTCATATACAATTGAATTTTCCTCTTCAAACTCACTTATGAATAAAATATCATCCTTTATCTTATGTAAAATAGGTTCTTTCTCTAAGAGGGATATGGTGGGAGGGTAAATAAATTTACCTTTCTTGTAGCTTAAGAGAGTGTGCTTCTAGCTAGGGACCTTGAATGGATTCTTTTTTAGATCTTGAACTGGTGCTTGGGCCTTCAAAACTAACACCCACTCCTTATTTATACCATTCTAAACTAATTTCCATGATGGAAATGGGTAGGGAATATATCAGAGTTGTTGCTAGAATCTAGATAATGCGAGTGCAATGAAGACGTGATCACACAAGATGAACAAGTGCACACCACAAGATGCTAAAGCAATTTTAAATTAACACAATAAGAGAAATTGCACAAGACAAAATGGAGAAAACCAAAATTTGATTAACATGAAATGGCCAAAATGAAGAATACATATAGGAGAGCTAGAAAGTAACTCCTCCACAAATAGTGGTCAAAGCACCCCAAGAATAGACTCCTCCATAAAAGGTGGTCAAAGCACCCCAAGAATAGACTCCTCCAAAAAAGGTGGTGACAAGGTGATAAGAATAGAGAAGAAACTCCCATACCCAGAATAGCCAGTCAAAGGAGTCACTTATGACATTCTTATGACACCTTATGACACAAATATGACACACAATCTCCACATAAGCTAGCCTATCCCTTGAATGTAGGAAAACTCCATGTATGCACAAATATATAATATTCCCTAACTAATAAATAGGGAAAAATAAAAACCTACACTAATACCCCCCCATAAGCACAGCTTAGGTGGGTAGTGTGGAAATAAAAAATGGGTCCTGGAAACTAGGCCTGATGAGGTACCCATGTATAAATGCAATCTCCCATAAGATAGAGAAAAGGAGAAAACTCGTAGGAAAAAAATCTCCCCCAAAAGAGAGACATAAAAGAAAAGAAGACGCTAGAAGGCCCCCCTAAAGATGATGTTGCTGCAGATGTATACTGCACCCTAAGAAGAAATTGTAGATGAATGAACTTACTCTCGATGAAAGGTTTGGTGAATATGTCTGCAACCTACTTCGAAGATTGGAAAAATATCAAGTCAATGACCTGACTATGAATAAGATCTCAAATGAAATGCATGTGAATCTCTATGTGCTTGGTCTACTGGTGCTGAATCGGATTCTTGCAAATCTAAATGGTACTCTGGTTATCACAATAAATAATAGTGGGCTGCCTGATGGGATTGCCAAACTCAGAAAGAATCCCCTAAAGCCAAATAGCCTCAGTAGCTACATTAATAGCTCCCTTGTACTCTGCTTCTATGGATGATATAGCAATAGCATTTTGCTTCTTGCTAGACCAATTGATAGGACTTGAACTAGAGAGAAACTGTAACCAAAAGTAGACTTGCGAGTCTATAAATTGCCAGCCTAGTCTGAATCTGTATATCCAATCAAGTTAACCTCTATGCCAAATCTGTAATAAATCCAATATCTATGTGAACCCTATATGTAATTCAAGATCCTCTTAGCTACTTTCCAATGCAACTCATGGGGTTCCTGCATGAATTTGGAGACAAGTTCCACTGCATATGATATGACGGGCCTGGTGTGAGTCAAGTAGATGAGATTGCCAACAAATTGTCGATACCAAGTGGCATCAACCAATGGTAAAGAATAGTCAGCCTCAAGCTTGAATCCTAATAGAAAGGGAGTCAGAGATGGCTTATAATCAGCCATGTGAAACTGAGCCAATAAGTCAAGAGCATACTTAGGCTATGCAAGAGAAATCCTTGAATCTGACTGTGAGATCTCGATGCCAAAGAAGTAGTGCAACAAACCCAAGTCTGTCATGTCAAATATATCCTAGAGAGATGCCTTCACCATTGTAATAGCTGATGAAGAACTCCTAGTAATCAAAAGGTCAACATATAAAACCAAAATCAAGAGCGAATCATCCTACCACAAGAAGTATACATTGGGATCAGAATGACACCTAGTAAAACCCGCTGTGAGAAGGAAGGAATCCATCTTGGCATACCAAGATTGAGGGGCCTATTTGAGGCCATAGATAGATTTCCTAAGTTTGCATACTAAGGAAGAATCCTAAACAAATACTGGCAGTTGCTCCATGTAGATCTCCTCCTCTAGGTCTCCATGAAGAAAGGCACTCTTCACACCCATCTGATGCACATTCCAACCATGTGTTGCAGCAATAGCCAAAGTGAGTCAGATAGAAGTCATCTTTGCAATGGGTGTAAAGGTCTCTGAGTAGTCAATGTTTGCCACCTATGAAAAACCTTTGGCAACCAATCGTGCCTTATACTTATCAATCGACCCATCTGCTACAAACTTGGTCTAATATATCCACCTACATCAAACCATCTTTCTTCCCTTAGGAAGCGAAGTTAAATACCAAGTGTGATTTTTGATTAAAGAAGAATATTCTTCCTCCATAGAACTATCCCACTCAGGTACCCCCGATGCCTCTCAAAAAGTTTGTGGATCCAAAACTATAGCAAAGAAGGCATGTTGATCTCTTTGAAAATCCCCCTAGTACATCTGTCATCCGTGAGATCTCTTGCCCAAGTGCCAACACTCTCAAGTGTTTGTCTAGCCCATAGTGGCCTAGAAGTGGGCAAGTCAGGTGGTAACTCCTCATCCTCTGACTGACTAGAGGTGGATGACACTGCATCACTATCCTCGCTATCTAAACTCAAAGAAGAAGAATTTGACTCTAGCTCAAGAACCTATTGTGGCTGATCTGAATCTAATGAGGAATCATCATGAAGTAGATCCAATGAGGGAGAAGAAGTGTCAAGTGTTGAGTCTCTAGGACTCTCCTAAAAATGGACAATTCTCTCGATGAACAACTCATGTGTGATTGGATCTAGAAGGTGATATCCCTTAATACCAGCTAGATATCCTACAAAGATTCAAGGCTTAGACTGAAATTCCATAGCTTTGCATTTCTTCTTCAGAGTGTGGGCCATGGTTGGGGATCTGAAAACCCTAAGGTGCTCAACATCAGGTCTCCTTTTATGCCAAGCTTCAAAGGGTGTTATCCCTTTCAAAGCTTTATGAGGAACCATGTTTTGAATGTAACAAGCACAATTGATGGCTTTAGCCCAGTACTATGGTGCTAAGGATTTAAATTGAATCATACAACTACCCATCTCTTTCAAGAACCTATTTTTGCATTTTGCAACCCCATTCTATGAAGGACTGTAAGTGACTGTGCACTACAAATCAATCCCCTATGTGGTGCAAAACTGCTCAAACCTGATGCTTACATACTCCCCTCCATTATTAGTTCAAAGAACCTTGATGGATTTCTCACTCTGTTTCTCAACAAGAGCCTTGAAGTCTATAAATTTTTCAAACACTTCAGACTTTTGTTTGAGAAAATATATCCAAGTGTACCTAGAGAAATCATCAATGAAAGTGAGGATGTACTTGGCCCTTGTGAAAGATGGTTTGGAAAAGGGTCCCGATACATCACTGTGGACTAACTCCAAAGGTTGTGAAGCCCTCCAAGCTTTGCCTTTGTCAAATTTTGCTTTGGGATGCTTCCCAATGGAGCACCCCTCGCAAAGTCCTTTTGAGAATCAGACACGAGGCAAGCCAATGACCATGTCATTTTTGTAAAGTTGCTCAAGATAGTGGTAGTTAAGGTGGCCAAACCGTTCATGCCATAATTTGCTAACTCCATCTGAATGAGTCAGCAATGCTGTCGAAGAAGAATTTGATGCAAAATGTGAGAAGGTGTATAACCTAGCTTGGTGATTTGCCCTACCCACTGCCACTATAGTATCACTATGCAACTCCCTGATAGACACTGAATCTGGTGAAAACTTAACTCTCATGCCCCAACCAATGTGAGTGATTTGGTACACTGATAGGAGATTGGTTGAAAGAGAAAGAACACTTAGAACATTATTGAATGTTCCTCCTTCCATTTCAACTGACCCTCTCCCTAAAATAGAAATTGATGTGTCATCACCCAAACTAATTGAAGTCATGATATAAGGCTCTAAAGATGAAAACTCAACTAGTGAAGAGCCCATGTGGTGAGAAGCACCTGAGTCTATGACCCATGAAGATGTAGAAGCTACAGTTTCTACAAGGGCCTTACCCTTTTCTTTCTCCTTACCCTTGCCTTTTGCCTTAATAGAATCTTGGGTTGATGAATTATGCTTGATGGACTCGGGAACACTTATGTTGTTCTTCTCTAGAAGATGAGTTAGGTGATCTATTTGTTTCTTCATGCACTTGTGTTCATCATGTCCTATCTTTTTACAATAGGCACACTTAACCTTCTCCTTCTTCGGTTTAGCATTGGAGGATGAAGACTCAATGTTGTTTTTGGCAAGATTATTGTTTTCTTTCTTCTTCTCCTGGTCCTTGTTCTTTTTCTTCTTCTCCTTTGTTGAAGTCTTATCTTTACCATTTCTAGCTATCAAAGCTTGGGGTTGAGTAGACTTCATTGTGCCCATCTGAATTAGCTTATCTTGCTCCCTAGTCATGTTGGCAATGAATGAATCTAAAAAAGGCATTTTCCATGTAGTGCCAAGGGCACTTTTTGTGGCATGGAAAGTGGAGACAAAGACTGAATAGCTTGGACCTAACTTTGTGAGAATAGAAATAATGAGTTGATCATCTTTATTATCTATCCCACATTATTTCAATTGCAATCTAAGGGCCTTAAACTTAGTGAAGAAGTCTTGTAGGGTGTCAAAGTTGTTAGGACTTCGACTTATGAGTTCGTTTTCGAGCTCATGACCTCTCATCTCATCAAGATTCCCAAACAACTTTTCTAAGGTGTCACATATGTCATTAGGAGTTTGGGAGGATTCTAAGTGGAAGAAAAGTTTTGGAGACATAGACAAGCTCAATAACTCAAAGGCTTCATCACTACGGTTGTACCACTTAACCTTTTCAGCATTTGTGTTGGGTTCTACTTCTGTACCCATGGTTATCCTATACAACCCTTTGCTTCTAAGAATGATTGACATTTTAACTTTCCATTCATGATAGTTGAAGGGTGTTAGGGGTTTAAGTTAAAAAGAATCCATTTTTTTAGCTAAATTTAGGTGAAGTTGTGTTGATTGCAAGTTGTGATTTATCCAGAAATGAGAATGAAAGTGAAAATTTGCAAGTTGTGAAAAATAAATCACACCCCCCAAAAATATTGTACCCCCAAAATATGCAAGTGCACACTCAAAAGACGTCGAACTCAGCCGAAAATGGGTCTTAGAGTAATTAGTGCAAGACTAAAGCAAACAGGACATCGAACTCAGCGGAAAATGCATCCCAGGAGACCCAAATTTTTGGCACTTTATAAACTAGTACATTTTTGAAAAATAATAAGTCTACACTATCGATAATTGAATTACAAGCACTTTTGCAAAAAATGGCACCCAAAACTGAGCTACCATTTGCAAGATTTTAAAGTTACAATTTTCTCGTAAACTAGTGTTTTTGCAAAAAAAAGCACTAAAACATTAAAAAAATGCCAATTATAGGGAGAGAAAGTGGCCTTCCAACCACTCATTGGATTTGGCATGGAATGATGAATCCAAATGAGGTTTGTGTGAGGGGGAATTGGCCTCCTACCAACCTGGGCCTCACTCTTCGTCTTCGTAGATCGAAGATACAAGTTTTAATTGAAAAAACCCCAAATTACAAAATTGTTTAAAAAATTAAATACTCAGTCAAATTGACTGATTTTTGTTTTAACAAGTCAAATTTAACTGAGAATATTAAATCAAAGATAGAATTGAAGGATTGCAAGTGTCCAAGGGGCGCCACATAGGATGCCAAGTAGGAAGGGGCGCCAAAATAGCAGTCCAGAATTTTAACTTGCATAAAAGACAAAAAAATAGCAAAATATTTTCACCAAAAACAAGGTGCATTTCTAATTTGCTGGGCAAGAAAAGGTTAAGGAGTTTTAAGACTTCAAAGCATAGCAGGTTTACCAAAAAAATGTGCCATATTTAGACAAAAAATACCCTGTTTTAGATGCCATATAGCTAATGGCATGGCAGAATAGAAGAATGAACTGCTGCTGCTGCTTGGCATGGATGAAGGACAACTGCTGCTTGGCCTCTTTATGGAACTCACTATGGCATGGTATAGCTGAAGGAGTGCTGAGGCTAGGCACAGAAGCTGATTTTTTCAAACTAGCAGACATAAAACCAGTCAAAAAAAGGATGCCATACAACCTACTAAAGGTGCCTTGTTGTTGTTTGGTGTGCAAAGTTGACTGCTGATAGAAGGTATGCTAAACCAGATGAGTGCTACTCCTCCCTCTACACTGAGTGCTCAACAATGGCACCCAAGCTAACTGCTAAACCAGCAAATACACCCAAAGGACAAGGATTTCTAAGGAAACTACCCAGAATTGATATATTTTTTTTATTTTTGATCAAATCTAAAAATAAAAAAATGAACTCCACTCGTCTTGATTTCAAAAAATAAGCTAAAATCATAATCACACACAAGATTACTAGGAAAGCTCTGATACCATATCAGAGTTGTTGCCAGAATCTGAATAACGCGAGTGCAATGAAGACGTGATCACATAAGATGAACAAGTGCACACCACAAGATGCTAAATCAATTTGAAATTAACACAATAAGAGAAATTGCACAAGACAAAATGGAGAAAACCAAAATCTGATTAACATGAAATGGCCAAAATGAAGAATACATATAGGAGAGCTAGAAAGTAACTCCTCCACAAATGGTGATCAAAGCACCCCAAGAATAGACTCCTCCACAAAAGGTGGTCAAAGCACCCCAAGAATAGACTCCTCCAAAAAAGGTGGTGACAAGGTGCTAAGAATAGAGAAGTAACTCCCATACCTAGAATAGCCAGTCAAAGGAGTCAGTTATGACATTCTTATGACACCTTATGACACAAATATGACACACAATCTCCACATAAGCTAGCCTATCCCACGAATGTAGTAAAACTCTATGTATGCACAAATATATAATATTCCCTAATTAATACATAGGGAAAAATAAAAACCTACACTAATAGAATAGACACCTTTTATATATTTTGAATGGTTATAGGAGAGGGTGGTCTCACAAGTGAGGGCATGACATAGCCAAGGTTAAATGTGTTAGAGGAGATCCATAATGGAATGGTTCATACTCCTAAGTGGGAATGGGCGTAGGGGTAGGAGAGGGAAAGATAATTAGATTAGTTTTGACATAATATTTCTCCCACTTCTCAAACAACTTTTTAATGGATGATACAAACCCTTTCAATTCTTTCTTTTCAACTTGTGGATAGTTAGGTTCTTCAATGGATGCACACACATTCCAGAACTTATGTAATAATATCCTTATCCCATCCATGGCATGAATGGGGAATTATTTTCCAAGCTTTTCCCCCCCATTTATCTTCATGATTATTCTCCCTTGGTCTAATATTGCCTCTTTAAGTTTTGATAAGGATGGATTTTGACAAGGTTGAATAGGGGGTTGATTAAGAACTCTTGAAGGTTGAACTTGAGGATCTTGGAGGGGAGAGGACACATAAGATATATCTAAATTAGCTTTTTACTCTTTATAAGTTATCAACATACTATCTTCATTCTGGCTCATGTCTCTCATCATTGCTATATCCTCATTCTCATAGGATGACCATTGTTGACCCTCATAAACTGACCATCTATTCTTGACAAATTGAAGATCACTCTATGCTTTTTATAGAATATGAATAGGGATGACATAATAAACATAGAAAACCCTACCAATCTCCCATATCAACTCAATATAAATTGATAATGCTTATTTGACTCTTGATAAGGATATAATAGGATAAGCCTGGTCTTGACAAGGGGGAATTAGAAGATTAATTCAAATGCATAAGAGGTTGACCTTGGTTATATGTAGGGGTGGGAGGAGGGAAAAGGACATGATAGGTTGTTTGAGGGCCACTTAGGAGGAACACATAAACATTATTTACATGATAAATGTGATGTTGAGGTAGAGAATAAAAATATTGATCAAAATATGGTTGATTGTACATACTATATTATAATGAATAGATATTTAGGCTAATTAATGATTTTATAGATACTCAGAGTCACCATTTATGTTTAAAAACTTACCGTCAAAGGCTAATTAGATGAAGATAATACCAAAACTCTTCACTAGTGAACAATGTTGTAAGTCCCACTATGCATGCCAAAAATTGTTATGACATGGAATCATGCACTTGTGGAGGGGTTCCTTAGTCTCCCCCATTCCTAGTCATGATATTGGGATAACCCCAAAATATGGGTAACCTATGATGGGGTTGAACCTCTTGAGAAGGCTGACTTCCTCTTGATGGATCACCTAGACTAATGATTGAATAGGAAAAAGGGTTAGAAAGGGGGAAAGGGATCCTTAGAAGGTTAAAAATGTGATGCACCAAATGAAAGGGGAGACTCCCATAAGTTTGAACCCACACTAGACCTATAGAAGTCAATGCTAGCTCACATAACCTCAAAATAAAGCTAATTGCATAAGTATTTCATGGACTAGGTTCAAGAAGTAATGGATGCAAACAAAGAGGAGTTCTAAGACTCATTGAGAGATCATGTCAATGGCAAAAAGAACACTAATCCAGACCTACAAAAAACTTGAAAACACCCTAAAAGGTGTCATAAAGGAGGATAATGGATGAAGAAGACTCTCCTTCACATAATTCCATAATTCACAACTCACTAAACATAGATCCAAGGGAAGAGATAGGTAAAGAAAATATTTATTACATCAAGAGGACATTATTACAAATGCTTGACAAGATTTAGCCTAATCAAGAGGAGAATATCTTGAAATACCTCAAAGAGTCCCCTACTCTTCAAGATCAAAGAATCCTTATGAGAGTCCAAAATCTGAGAGAGAACTTACAAATGGAAATAAATGGGGTGATATAGAGAGGGGGGAGAGAGATAAGGGGAACACACCATTAGAGATCATTAAATGAATAACCACTTTCATTAAATGTTCCACTACATTTTTATCCAATCAAGGTTGATACTTAAATGAAAAATTAACCTATATTAGCTCTAGTAGTCTTCAAACTCTTCTCAGTGATTGAGAAATATGTACTCGAAGAGAAAAATGTGTTTTGTAGATGATGAGTCATGAGTTTCCTATGGAGGAAAACCCTTAAACACCCTAAAAATTTATTAATGTTCGAACTAATTTTTCCAACTCCCAAATATATTTTATTTGATTCCTATGCCACCTTCCACTTGATTTGTTTATAGGGAAAAATTATTCACATACATGGACTTGATAGATCCATGATCATGTCTACTTTTAGTGGCTATAGGTACCTGCTTGTCAAAGATATAACTATGTCAAATATGAGACACTTATTCATAACCATTCATATCTACCCCTACTTCAATATCCAAACATAGGTCCTACTATAGATTGAAAACCAATCTCATTTATTTGTTTTTATATAGCTATTATATTGATGAAGACCTATAGACTACATAATCTTGTTCTTGATCTCTATTAGGTCTAAATAGACCTATCCTGTCTTTAAACCCTAAGGAAGTTGAGAAATCATTATTTGCACAATGATCAATGATCACATTCATGAAACAATTATGTAACCCCAAAATTTTGTCTCTATAATTTAAACTTCTTCAAACTAAAGGTTGGGACCAAACTTTAATGGAAAAAAATTAAACATTGACAATCCTAACTATATCACTATGTATTATTCTTAAGGATTCTCAAATGTGATTTAATGGTGATATAGCTCTCTAAAAAATCTACTATGGTTCAACTTTAAGCTATGTTTCAACCTCCAATCAAAGTCTCATGTCTTTCACTTTTGATATTGACCATTCATCATCTTTCTTAGACACAATTGGATCTAGATTCTCGACTTACACACACATTGTTTATCCTTCTATATATGAATGAATGCAAACCATATATATTCTACTCATATAACATGATTGAGACATTTTTCACCCTTGTATTTTTATTTGATATATTCTAACCTTTTGAATCATTGCTCATTATTAGATCTTCTTTTCATGATAGATGGTACACCATTGATCTTCTTGGGCCCACTCACACTATTAGTCACTGTGTACTACTGGATCTCTATTCAAGATCTAAGATCTTAACATTTATCTAATTCACACTTATGTTGACCCTTTTTATTTATTCTCACCATTGATCTTGGGTGCACAATGAAATTTTCTCTATTATATCTTTGGGACCCACTGATAGTATTAGTTGATGTACACCATTAGATCTTCATGGTACAATTAAATTCTGAAAATTGATTTTGAAATCAAATGGCTATTTCATGAAGCTTAAACTTTTTTTTTGCATGCACGTTTAATTATTTTTTAATCCTAATGGTTAATTTACATAACTTGAACTTGATGTCTCCATGAACATCTCATTCTGCAAGTCTAACTTTGAAGATTTATATCTCGAGATTACAAGCTCATTAAGACATGAAATTTGCATATGATGATCTAGGAATGAAGAAATTCATGTCCATGATGTATTTTATCTCTAAGAGGCTTCTTAAGTATACTTATAAAATGCATAAGTAAATTGACCAGTCCATTTTTGTGTGATGTGCCATGACGGTCTACTTCTTCTAGACTTATGCTTGAGTTATTGTTTGAATCTCCAAGGCTAGAATAAACTTGTGAAGCTTGTGAAAACCTACTCCATAATACTAACTACATTAATCACCATGAGAACTTACTTCTTCAAATTTGGACAAACTACACTTTAAGTTTACTTAAAGTGTTTCAAAAGCATTATAAGCTACATGTGATATTTGGAGCACTCATTCCATCTAGAAATCTGCTCATGTCATTTGATCATTTGGTCAATCAAGAACTCTACTCAGCTAGCCTATCTAGGTAGAATATTTATATGTGGGATAAAATTTGCCAATAATATGGTTGGAGGAAGTTAAAATTTTGAATTTCCAATGTGTGGGACCCCTTTTTGATGGATGAAAATATGTTTTTAACTTCTAAAAGGACCCTTTATGCATAAAAACACCTTATAATGACATTATGATGGTAATGATACCCCTTTAAAGGAAATTATAATATAATGTGACACCTAAACATATATTTTCCAAGGGTTTTCAATGTGGAGTTTGACTCATATGATGTTTGAAGGGTATTTTAATGACTTGGAGAGTTAATTAAAGCTTGAAATAGGTCTAAATACGTATACCATGGAATACAGCCATATATACACTCTTATACCTCATGTTATTACTCAAAAATGGCTTGAAAACCCCTATATAATGATGTAAAATATCTTATCACAAGAAGTGGCTATAAATAAGCATAATCACTATGAGAACTGATTTAACCTTTTTGGTAATAATTAGGGGTTTTATTCTTATTTAGTTACAAGTTTGAGTAAAGTGAATCAACCAATAATCATGTCATAATTAACTTATTAATTTGTTAATTCTGATTGTTATTTAGACTTTCTAAAAATAGCAAGTGAATAGAGAGAAATATAACTTAGCTTAGAATTATGCTAATCTGACTAAGATGAATGTTGATATTGACTATGTAAGATTGGGATAGTATCAGGAACCAAGATCTAGATTTCATTTGCTGAAATGATAAGAGCACCAAAAATAGGACACTTTGCGGTCTAACACTATAGTCTTATTCCTGCCACTATTGTCCAAACTAATCATAGAGGTGTGATATTTTTAGGTTGTGTCTGCCACTTCTCTAGGACCCTATATATGAAAATTTGAAGCTTAACTCTCAAGTTAGCTCCTTATATAGATGATTTATCTTTGATCCTAGGTCTCCAATAAAATTGAATAGGAATTTTAGAAAAGAAAGGGGTTAGTGTGTGTAAGATGCACTAGATGTGGTTCACACACCATGTGTGGGCATAATACCTACATACCAATACTCTAAAGAGGGATTAAGCCATATATAGTTCTACCTTTGAAAGTTCTTAGTGCAATTTTTATATGAGAATTAAAAAAATGCTAAAATTGGATATGATTGAGGTGGTTAGCTAGTGTAAGGATTTGAATGAGATTGTAAGTGTATTGGCAAGCTGTGTTGCAGAGAATAGGGAAGATTTACTTAAATAGTCTTGCTTGTATTCTTGCTTGCTTAGTGATAATTTTCCACCCTTTTCCAAATTATTCTTGAATGGGATTTTATAGGGATATATTGGTCATGGGATAAACATGATCACATTAGGCCAACATAATGAATGATGGGGAACCACAATAATATGACCATTAGGGCCAAAAATAGACTTAGATAATAGTGTCAAAAGGGGGATATGTTAGGGTCCAATGCTATAGTCCAAGTTGGGTGCTATTATCCTAAGGGTATGAGACTTGGGGGATGAAATAAGCATGGAAAAAGGGTCTTGAGGAAGCTAGATTGAGGTCTTGAAATCTTATGGATGACTAGGAATCAAACAAAAGGTACTAGAAGGGTCATGAGAACAAAGAATATGGAAGTATGGGTTGGGTGTCATTAGCCATACTCAAGTTACCAATTTTTGTATTTTATATGACTACATTTCCACCCCCCATTTATTCTAGTTATGTTGAAAATTTAAATACTAGGATAAAGGAAAAATAAAAAGTGTACCTAAACTTATCTATAAGGGTGAAGCTCAATAAGCTATTATGATGCTTGGTATGCATAGAGAGAGCATGCTATGAAGTATGAATCTATAATAAAAATAAAGAGTAGATTAGTTATTACTAGATACAATATATCTAAAATAATAATGTATAAAAGTTGGGTAAGAGAGAGAGGAAAAGATAGGAATGAATACACCTCACCAAGTATGTGACCCAATACAAAACCTATTGTGATGTTGAGTGATGTTAAGTAATACTAGATGATGTTGTACCAAGATTAATATTGTGAACAAAGCTAAGTGCTCAATTCCCTAGAAGTGGCTCAAGAATGTAAAAGTTAGACCTTTATAGCCATCATCTCCCACTAAATTAATCTAGGTGGTCATACATGTGTTGATCGATGTTTGGAATATGTGTCCAATCCCTCTGAGTAGGTGGATCAAGAATACAAAGGCTAACTAGTCCTTTGGCTTCATTATTGGACTATGAAGTGAAGCTATACACTGATACTAGTATGAAATGTGTGTCGAATGATATGGCTCCTAAATCTCATGAATGCCCTATAATCTAATAATTTTAACATGAATAGCTAAATGTATGCTAGAAATTAGGCCACTCTTGGCCACTCTAAAAGATGAAGATTAGGTTTATATGCAAGCCCCTCCAAAACATGAAACTAGGATTATATGGAAGCCACTCAAGAACTCGTTAACTTAGGAAAGTGCAGATTAAGATTGTATGAAATCAACTTCAAAATGATACCAAACACCTATAGATAGAATTAGGCACACAACTATTGAGAATGCCTAGGTAAAACTAAACCTAGAAAGGAAAATAAAGAAATTGTGCCATGCAAATTACCCCTAATCACTAGTGTCTAACACATGGATTCTGATCTAGAAGTTATATCAACTACCATATCTAAAACTAGAAGTGAGAGCCATTATGTTGTGCATGATGACCCCTATATCTAGATTCTCTAAGCAAAAGTGTACTAAGAATTTCTAATTTTGAACTAGTCTAAATGTGTGAACTGTAATTGAACCTACTTTTCTACCTGCTTTTAGAAAATCTATTTTTTTTGTTCTTTAAATAGGAGCACCAAAAATATGACACCTTAGTGTCTGGTGTTATTGTCCATGTATGGTGCTATTATCCTTTACTAAAACTAAAAACTATGCTAGAATCATCACTATTTTTTATTTGTTCTACCTAGTTTGACCTTTGATCTTTGTTTTGAGTTGTTCTAGAAGCTAGATTTTGACTATACAGAGTTTTGATCTCTACTATTATCCTTTGATGAAACTAAAAATTATGCCAGAATCATCACTATTTTTCTAATTTGGTCTACCTAGTTTGATCACTAATTACTATTCTAAGCTATTCTAAAAGCTATATTTTGACTATAAGGAGTTTTGATCTCTATGACAAAACTCCTATTTGTTGTCCCCTCTTATGAGGGTAGGAATGAAGACCCTATAATGACTACCCTTAGAAGAAATATCCATTCAAGTGTGTTATTATATATAGATACATGATATAACACTCATAATTGATAAGATATCTTAAGATATAACATGTTTTGTATTGAGATATTGTTAGATCAATAATGGTATACCTAAATAGATATAATAATGTAATGCAATGTATTCAACTAGAACTAGAATGAGAAGTCTATTTAGTTATTAGTTGTTAATTTTCATGGAGGGATGGAGCATGGTGTCCATCATGGCATCTAAAAAATAAATATAAATGCATGATGTGGATCATGGTATTGAAAATAATGAGAAGTAGACAAGAAACAAGCATATAAGGCAAGAAGCATATGAGGGTGGTCAAAGGGCCAAAAAAACAAAAGACATTGGCACATGTCACTCAAACTTAAAAGAAAGCATACGAGGCATGTTCAAATTATTCATACATATACAATTGAAACAATCACATAGAATATTACAAACAAGGGACATTGGTAAATGTCCAAAGGCACACACATGAATAGAAGCAAGGGAGATTAGCAAATGCCCTAAGGCATATATAGGAGACAAATAGGAATAGGAAAAATGAAATCACATCAAGATAATGCTAAGGAAGAAAATAAAGCATGTAATAACTATAAATATAATCATGATCTAACTAATCAAGGAAAAAATGTGAAGGTATGCAAGATATGTCAGTATAAGACTAGGTATATGCTAAGAAATACATAATGGTTATATACTAGTGAGTGTTGATAAAGTAATTTGTGTAAGTTAGTAAGTAATCTATATCAAAATGATAACTAGAGTGTGTGGTGTAGAAATGACATAACCTAGATGTTGTATTTATATAGAAGATGCCCCCAGTCGGTATGTATATCAATGTATGTCTCAATGTAGAAGTAAGATTCCCTCTCAATGGGTAGAGTGAATCAATCAAAGATTTGGATATCATTGCACACACTCAAAGAAGATCAAGTGAAGCCTAGTAATGTAGATAAATTGACAAAAAATAAGCATAGAAAAATAAATGTAAGTCTAGCATAGTAGTAGAAATGTAAAGCATGGATGATACATACAATAAAAATATTTTTGGTGTTTTTGAATGTTTTCGTATTTTGAAATTTTGAATTGTCTTTGAATTTTGACAAGAAATAAAAAAGGAATAATGTATAAAAAAGCATAAGAAACTATGTATAGATGATACTAAGAAAACTATGTACAAGTAATCATAATGAGATTATATATAAGCATATGAATAAAAGGCTAGGCTAGAGTTAGTAGAGGGTCCAAGGATGGAGCTACATGGAGATGGATAGGGAGGAAGGGATCACAACCATCATAAAATGCCTCAAGATCATCATCATAAGTATCATCATATGCTACATATGTTGGGTATATGGTGTCATCCTATCAAAGGTGAACTAAAGGTTGCTTTGATGGTGGAGATATTAATTATTCTCTAGGATGTTTAGTTATGGTTGTAGATTTCTTAAATGGAAGTGAAGAATCTAGTGTTAGTGGTGTTATAATATGAATAATACCATGACCCTATAGTTTATCCAATCACTAATGTAAATCTATACATGATTTTGTATCATGACCTATGATCTTATGAAAAAGATAAAATAGGTGACCATCTTGTCGTGATAATCTACTAATAGATCTATGTCACATTATAGGTAAGGTGATTAATCCATGATCAAGTGACATTTATAACATAATTTGTGGTTGATGTTGTGTGTTACCTTGCTTGAATCTAAATGAATAGCTATATATCCATAGAGGTAACCATGTGAACTATATATGCCAAATGATCTATCTATGGCTATAAACATAGTGTATATCCTATGAATGTAGTGTGAGATGATAGTAGTGATGTAGGTTGTGTAATAAGAGATATAGAGTTAATTTGATACTCTCTTAAGCCTACTAGTGTAAATCTCAACCCACATAAATAGTCATCCATGAGTGTGGGTGTTGTAACATCATATTAAGAAGCATGAGAATCTATATCAACATCATTTACATATGGTAACTCATAATTTACCACAAGGGGTAAATATGATATGGGAGTCTTATAAACTATAATAGTATCAGATAATGGTGTTATGATAATGTCTATAACTGATGGATTAATTGTATCTATAGATTCAATTGGTACTACTAGAACTGTCATCGATGAATGCAAAATTATAATAGGTGTAAGAATCATGACTGATGGAGTAGCTAGAATGGCTAAAGCTACTGTGATTAATTGAATATTTAAATTTGAGGGCACAACTATAATTAGAGGAGTGTGAGAAGTGTTAGTCTCTCCAACCTCATATGTATGTATCTAATCAAGAGAAATACAATGAGGTGGTGGATGAACTATGATATGAGGTGTCTTATCTGGTGAAATAGTCAAAGATGACTATGTAGTTTAATGATATCTAAATGGCTAGTTATTTGGTATACGTGTGCAAAGGTATATTTTATGGAGAATCTTAACTCATTGATGAAGTGTAAAAAGGAATTACACCATAGCATGTATCAAGGGTCATTCAAGTAAAATATTATAATGAAGAGAACTTGGCATGACATGGAACTATGTAGAGAGGGTTTTAGGTCTTAATATGATATCTAAAGTAATGGTGCCCAATGTTTATCATCATATATCATCATATATCATCAAACCCTCTAATGTTTTTATATTATTTATGCATGGATTTCATATCTATGCACATGGTCTGTAAGAATGTAATATTACATAAATTAAGTCCAAAACCGCTATCAACTAGAACTCTCTTAATTGCATTGGTTTTGACTTGAGCTTGTATGAATAATGGTAAAGTTTGATCAATAACTATTTGAGATGGCATGTCATCAAGATCAAAATTAATAGCATCTCCTATAGTTTTTAGTGTGTTAACCACTAATGCAAAATAAGAAGGATTTGAATCAATAGGTAGAGAAGTATAAGTGAGTGCCTAATAAAGAATGTCTTTAAATACATTAGCTTTTTGAAGTAGTTCTAACATGGAAATATTAGCTAGAGTATTTCTCAACTGATCAACAATATCATATGACTTATATAGATCTAATTATGTGGGTGGATTAGGTTCTAGGATAGGAAGGACTAGGAGGGTGGTGGGGATGCTTACTAGGTGCAGGAGGCATGGTGGCACATTGAGTAATAGAAATAACTACATTATCTACTATCCATATATGGCTAGTAGTAGTTATAAGAGGAGCGTGAATATAATCGATAAATCAAGGTGGTGGAGGTACAAAGGGTGTTAACTAGGCTCTCTAGTGATGGATAGTGACTTGGAGAAGAGTGAAATGGACCATGCAACATGACTCAGTATGGGATAAAGGCTCTAAGGGAGGTGATGTAAAAGATATCTTAACATGTTTAATAATAAATTTATTAACATCATCCCATATTATGAAATATAAGAATGAAATGTGAAGAATAAATCTTTTTATTAACATATGATAAACTTCATCATTCATATACCTAATAGGACCAATGATGGTTTCCTTATTTTATGCAAGAAATAATTGTAAATAAGTGAAACCCATTTTTGAAATCTGATTATAGATATAAGGTGATAACGTAAGAGCAATATGACCTAGTGTATGTAACTAGGGTTTGAAAGATGATATTTTGACAAATTATTGTGAAATATTGCAATTGAAAATGGATTTTTGAGTTATATATGTAAGTAAAAATATATTGGAAAATAGTGATTTAATGGGACCTAGTGGATAGATCTAGCATTTTGAAAAATAAATAATTTGAATAATTACTATGATTTTTTAAATTTGAATGGATTTTTTAATTTAAATATGCTAGTAAAAATTTAGAAAATGATTGGAAAATTATTGGGACCTAGTATGGGCAACTAGGGTTTGAAAAGAAAATTATTTTAAAATTACTAGGAAATTTTAAAATTTATTTCTAATTTTTGATTTTATTGTGTAGGTAAAAAGATTAGAAAAATGGATGAAAAATAAGTAAGAAATTTACCCTAGGGTTTCTAGGGATTTTATGTGAAAATAAAGGAAGTTGGGTTCACCAAATGATTTAACCTTTTTAGGAATAATTGGGGTTTTTTATTATTATTTAGTTAAAAGCTTGAGTAAAGTAAATCAGTCAATAATCATGCCATAATTAACTTTCTAATTTGTTAATTTTGATTGTTGTTTAGAATTTCTAAAAATCATAAGTTAATAGAGAGAAATTTAACTTAGCTTAGAAATATGTTGATCACACTAAGACAAAGGCTGATATTGACTATGTAAGACTAATATAGAATGATGAACCTAGATCTAACTTTCATTTGGTGAAAGGATAGGAGCACCAAAAATGGGACACTTCAGGGTTCAATGTTACAGTCATGTTCCTACCACTATTAGCCATATTGGTCATATAGGTTTAAGCTTTTTCAGTTCTATCCATCACTCTTATATGACCCTACCTATGAAATGTTTAAGATTAACTCTCAATGGAGCTCCTTGTAGAGATAATTTATATTTTATCTTAGGTATCTAATAAAATTAAATAGGAATATGAGAAAAGAGGGGGGGTTAGTGTGTGTAAGATGCACTAGACGTGCTTCACACCCCATGTGTGGCAATGCTACCTACATACCAATACTCCAAAGAGGGATCAAGCAATATGTAGTTCTCTATTTGAAATCACTTAATGCAATTGTGATATGAGAATATAATAAATGCTAAAATTAGATAAGCTTTATGTGGTTAGGGGAAGGTGTAAGGATTTGAATGATATTGTAAGTGCATTGGCTAGCTATATACAAAGAATAGGGAAGATATACTTTAGTAGTATTGTTTGTATTCTTGCTTACTTAGTGATAATTTTCCAACCTTTTCCAAATGATTTTTGAATGGGATTTTATAAAGATCTATTGGTCATGGGTTAAACATGATCACATTACGCTAACATAATGAAGGATGGGGAACCAAAATAATTTGACCATTAGGGGAAAAAATAGACTTGGATACTAATGCCAAAAAGGGGATATGCTAGGGTCCAGTGCTATAGTCCAAGTTGGGTGCTACTATCCTGAGGGTACAAGACCTAGGGGGATGGAATAAGCATGGAAAAAGGATCTCAGTTAAGCTAGAATGAGGTCTTAAAAGACTATGAATGACTATGAATCAATGAAAAGGTGCCTATAAGGGTCATGAGAGAAAACAAGAGGGAACTATGGGTTGGGTGTCATTAGCCACACTCAAGTTACCGATTTTAGTATTTCATATGACTACAATAACCAAAAGCCTTAACTACTCCAAATACCTCAATTTATGCTAAAGAACCTTAACTTTATTAGAAAAAGAATATATCACACTCTAGGCTTCATAAGATACTTGACATCCTTCTATTCACCAAAGGACCACCATGATAACTTAGTACATCATCCAAAGACTCAAAGAAGTTTGTCATATGATGATCCCTCAAGAAATATCTAACACATGAAATGATACCTTAATCAATTGTAAAAGGCTCAAAATGATACCAAAAGAGCACATCACAAGGCATGAAGACTACAATGTCTAAGCTTAGGTGAGTTTTAATAAAATTTTTGGATTGTATGGGTTAATATTTATCTTGGGAGGATAAATTATCAACATTCTTGGTGACTCATAAGGGTTGACCATCCTACTTGTTAAGAGAACCATTTATCTCTCTTATGATAGTCATGACTCAAACTTAGATGATATATCTATTTAGACGGATAATCAGACCAAAAACTTAACAAAACTTCAAGGATTGCAACAACTTCCCACACACACAAATACACCAAAATAAAATAACACATGAACACCTAAAAAGAAACAAAACAAGAAAAAAAACTAATGTAGTAAACACACCATACTTATGTTGACAACACTTATTGGAAACTTGACAAATAAGAAAATACATAACTATACATAACTAACCTAGAGTTTTATTCTCCCTCTTGGGTCAAAGGGGAATTTTCTTGGATCTTCACTCTATGAGATGAAGAATGACATCTGATAAGTATCTCTTTAGACCTTGGCCTCATTATCTTCCTTCTCTCCTTGAATGCCTCTCTTCTCATCATGCTCTCAAGTGAGATGATAATTACGAGCCAATATCATATTAAGATATACACTTATTGGACTCTAATATCCTTCTCATTCTACCTATCAACTAAAATCTCAACCAACAATACTTCTTCAAGGAATGCTTCTTTGATCTCCATGGCATCATGAGTTATCTCACAATGTTTATTATCTGTTATAAGCTCACCAAGTTCTTCAAGGAGATTTTAGTACTCATTCTAGGTTACATCATTATCTACAATGGATGTTTCTTGACCAAAAATTTCATGCTCATGCTCTTTAGTGGGAAGTATTCCTTTACAAAGAGTTTCAATCTCTTGAAGTGACTCCATATATTGTTGTCACTCATATTTGTGCTCTTCCTTCTAATCAATGAAATAAATAATAACTGTGTATACATATTCTTCTCCTTCCTCATCAAGGGCCATGGGGATTTAAATATTTTCATAACCTAATGTGTAGTCATGCTATGGATGCAAGGCATTTATTTAAATTTCATCCTCTTACTCTTGTGCTTACAGACTAATATATAACTAGTCAAGGTATGCTTCTTGTAACATATAATTCTCTTGGGTGCCTTGTTCAAACTCAACCTCTTCCTCCATAAGCTCAACACTATAATTCTACTTATCTTGCTCCATAAAGTCTAAAAATATATATATTTATTCAAGCAAACAATGTTCTCTTTGATTATCCCCTTCCTCTTCAAAGTTGTATTCATGTGACTAAATTTCTTAACTTTGATCATCATTTTCAATAGAGGAAGGGGATTTATATAGTATGTTTGACTTATCTTGGCCACTAAAAGTATCTTGAGGGTTACCCAACTGATCATTTTCTACATTTAGCATCTAAATGTTTTCATGATGAATGCCTTGAGGTATATTTATAGTTGTCCATGAATTATAATCTTGAATTACTACTACCTCATCACTATTATTCATTAAAATCCCTATCACATCTAAATTATCTAATTTTTTTTTCAATGTAACTAGCCTCTCTTCGCATAAAGAGAGGGTGGGAGGGAAATAAGCTTCATGGTCTTACTTGAAATTTGCTAGTGTGTTCTTTGAATTTTGAGCCTTAGGAGCACTAAGTTAACCATTATGTTTTTGAAGAGATGGATAATGGAAATCAATTGTGTATGTTGGCTCCCAATTTTACACCTCATACACTCAACCTTACACACTTATAATAAAATGGCAATAAATGATGAAAAACCTACTAGTATGTCATTGTAGCTAGGGAAACATTTGACATAAACATTAGACTGAACATGGGAAATGATTGAGAGGCACCTAAAAAGGGTACAGCCAGCTCCCTACTACTTCTAGCTCTACCAGAACTAAGGTGAGAGGACCTATGGGGTAGGTTGATCACATAGAGAGATTTTACATTTCAACCTCTATGGGGATTTTTGGCACAAGGAAAAAATATAATTAGGGCATAACTAAGTTTGCATACTTTACCCATGAATGTTTGTAACATGAAATTTACAAATGCTCTAAGTCATATAAAAGATACTAAAGATAGATAAGGAATTGAATGAAATATTTATTCTATAAAATATTCAACAATAAGGGTCACATGGAAAACTATAGCACTAAGATTTAAAACACAAACTAAAAACATATTTTAGATATGTAAGATCTTATACATATTCATGGAAAATAACACTTATAATATACAATAGGGTGTATTATTTGTAAGATAGGATAGGGTAGGAAAATTTAAATGATTAAAAAGGAGGAGGGTGGCATGATGGTGGTTTCCAAATAGCAAGGTATCTATTAGTATTTCATAACAATATTCCTTAGCAAAGATGTAGAAAAACCTCAAATGTAAGATAATAGTAAATACCAAATGATCACTACGAGACTAGAACATACACTTAAACTAATATTTCAACTGATTTTCCTTGTTAAATCCATAAACCTAGGGTGCCCTAACAAGTTATTCAATAACCTAGTCTAAAGTAATGCAGAAAGAGTTTATAATCTAAATCAATACTGAAAATGACAACCAATAATGAGCACAAACCCAAATATCTAATCAACAATTTTTTATATAGGAAACAAAAAAGAAACACAAAAAATTTCATTAATTTGAAAATAAATATTTCACACATCAGTATTTCAAAATGCTTCCATGGGGACAAGCATGGTGGATTCGTTCCATGTTGGATATAGGAGACATATAGAGATTCTCTCAGATCTTGCTAATGGTTATATAGTTGTAACCACCTTAGCATGAGAGATAAAATACACATAGATTTGATCCTAAAATGTGAAAGAGCCTATACTTAGAATGACATAGACCAAAATAAAATAATGATCCCCATAATGACCAACACATGGCTAACCAACCCCTTGAATAGAGGATAATCCCTCTATTTATACATTTTTAGATGTAGAGCTATGGGTCACAAATCTCAAAAGTGAAAAATAAACTTTTAAATCCACCAAGATGTGTCCATATATAGAATATTCCCTTTTCATGCCTAAAATATTCATCCATTTTCAAGAAAAATCAATGTTCTGACTACCTCTATAAAGAATGATGAAGATTTTGTAATAAAATTTTGATTTCATGGTGGGATATGCCTTTAACATGATCTAGAAGTATAATATTCATGTTAGAGGGATGACAAAAATTTATCTTTACATGGAATAACTTGAAGATGCCCTGGACCACTTGCTTGTACAATTGGAAACTCCTAGAAAACTACCCTCCCTCTCATGCACACCATGGAATAACCTAATTTCTCCATGAGTTCATGGGAATATTTTGGATCCATGTCCCTCTGAATTATATTTTATATAATGTCCCACCTTAGACTTACAAAGCTAGAATATCTTTCCATTGAGGAGTTTGGGCAAACACAATAGTGAAAAATGCAAAAGTCTTAGGTTATTTTAAACTTTTCACCTTTGGTTCCAACTTGTTTTTCACCTCTGGGAATGTTCTTGATATTTAGCCTCTAACCATGTATTGAATTTTCAATTGTGTCCTTGTATCATTAGATCTTTTCATCTGATCAAACATGCATCATCAGATTACAATCTATGAGATGGATCATTATTGGGCACTAATTTTACTTGGCCCTAAGGATGTGCCACTTGACAAACCTATGGGCTTTTTATGTACCTTATGGGTAGTCTCTATTTCTTTGAGTTCCATCATGTCATTTTGTTTTACCTCATGATTATATTTGAAAACAAATGACTACTTTATAGGGCTAAATTTAATACTCATGTAACCATCCTGGAACATTTGAATCCTAATGACTAGTTGTCATGCCTTAAAATTTATGTCTATACACCTATCAAAAACATCCATGAGTCTGTCATACCTAAAATTTGGGAAAATTTATTTGAGGTCTTTGTCTTCAACATTCCTACTATAGTCCTTTTGTTCCACAAGAATTATTTTAGGATCTTTTCTCTTATCACTTCTGCTCCTAGGTCCTTTGTCAATTATTTCAGACATTTTATCCAAAACAATTTCCTTGAATAAATAAACCCTTGCACTTTTCCCACAATAATTGAGTCTTCAAAAAAAAATCTTCATTGGGAAAAATGTTTTAGATATTTTATTTGAAATAATTTCCTCGAATAAATTAGGCTTAAGCTCTTTTGCTGAAGAAATTGAATCTTTACACTTTTGTTGAAGGAATTTGGACTTAACATTTTTGTCAAAGGATAGGACTTTTGTAAGACTTTTTGAGTGGAAAAAATGCCTATAGGGAAATTTACCTTCATACTTTTTACCATGGATAATTTTTTTAAAAAAATAAGAACTTTACATCTTCTTAACATAATTTAATTCTTTTAGATATTTTATCTATGAAAAAAATGCTCAAAGGTAATAAACATAAACCTTTAGACGTTTTTATGTGGACAAAATGTTTGACATAATTCCTTCAAACTTTTTGTATAAAATTTTTTAATGAAAGATTTGGACTTAATTTTGTTTTAAAATATTCACTTTGCATTTATTTAGGTATTTTATGTAGGAAAAATCCCTAAAGGGCAAATAATCTTTGGTCTTTTATCATGGAAAAAAAGGTTAGAAACAAATAAGACTTTAGCCTAAAACAATAGAATTTCTTTGGACCTTTATAGAAAACAAAATGTCTGACATGAACAAGTCTTTGGAATTTTTTTCCAAGATAAAAATCCTAAATACCTATTTATATTAGGTAAAGTGTTCACACAAAAAACCCAAAAAAGTATAAGGTAAAGACACATACACCAAGTAATGTCCAAATTAAGACTTAACCAATTTAACATAAACTTGACCTTGGAGTGAGCATTTGAAGACAAAAAATTAGCTAAGGACCTAGGCATGAAACTTGACAAGGGCCCAATTACTTTAGTGTAATTTTTGGGACTAACACTTGATCTCTCATGGGGATGTATACCCCCTACAAGTGTGCATAGAACCTTAAAATGTAAGACCAGGTGTCAATCCATTAGGTCATGCAGTCAAGACTTAATAATTTTATCAGCAATGCTCATGAAAGCTCAATAAAACATGGTAGACTTAAAAAAATAGATAAAAAGGATCCAAAAATAAACACATGAAATGAAACTTTAGAAACAAGGCCCAAAGTAGAGGGGCAACCAAACAATGAATCAATAAAAAGACAAAACTATACACTATATACTAATATACATAGTTTCAAATGGACTCAATCAAGGAAGTATTTTGGATGTTTGCCATTAACTATAAACTCTAGTATTTCACCATCCAAGTCTCTCAAGAATAAATTATGATCCCTAATTGGTAGTCAATGGAATATGGACCCATCCACAAGGCATCACATTTTTCATGCCTACATTTCTCTTCATGTATATTATTTCAATGTAGAACCAAATCACCTATTTGGAAGGTTCTTAGAGTGACCTTCCCATCAAATTTTTTCTTTATATTCTCATTTAACTTGAGGTGTCTTTCATGAAATTTTATTTGTACTTCATCAAGCTCAATAATCTGGTTCATCTTACTCTAATAGTGGTTTATCTACTCATCATCCTCTAGTTATTGCATAAGCTGATAGGTTGGTAATTACAAATTCATGGGCAAAAGTACTTGAGATCCATAAATAATTTCAAAAGGGATTTTACCTATAGCTCTCTTAGAGGTAATCCTATCAGCCCACAAGGCAAACTTTATTTATTCACCCCACATCTTATTTGCTTCCAATGTTCATCTAATGATCTTGAGCAAGTTTTTGTTACTTGATTGTGCTTGCCCATTCCCTTGAGGATTGTAGTTAGAATCATATGTCAATTTAATCCCATAATTTTTACAAAATTCAATTAAAGTTTTATCTTTTAAACTAATGTAATTATCAATAATAAATTTGATATGCACACTAAATCTACAAATAATATGATTCAACGAAAAATCCATGACTACCTAGTGTGTTGCTTTCTTTACAAGGACTACTTCAACCCATTTTTTGAAGTAATCATTTAAAAATAGTATCTACCTATGTCCAATTCTTGATAAATCATAAATATATACAATTAAATCCATTCCCCATTGTCTAAATGGGGATTCAATCATCATAGGTTGTAAAGGAAGAGAACCATAAGCTTTCATCCTTCTATCAAAGCATTGACGTTTCTTGCACTTTTTGATTATCTAAGTACCATCTTTAAACATTGATGGCCACCAATAAATATCTCTCAAAATTTTATGAGATGTAATCTTATGTGAGAAATATCCACCATATACACCACTATGGAAGTCTTCAATCATGTCAATAGTGTATTCTTCTAGCATACATCTTAGGAGAACCCAATCTCAATTTTTCCATGCTAGTCCATTCGTAGTTAAGATGTATTTTTGGGAAACAAGATTGAGAGTTCTTATTTGATTCCTATCCAATTCAGGGGGATAGTTCAAATTTTATAAGTAGTAAATAATATCTCTATATCATGCAGACATGTTAAATTAACTCAAAGAATCATCAACATTAAACATAGTAGTGTTTACCTCAATAGCTTAGAAATTAGTCTTAGCCATAATCTTAACTTGACCCAACCCTCTTAATAACTTGGTGGTTTAAATGTCCATGTCATACTCCTGTAACTTGTTGACCTACTTACATCTTTTTTTTGATACTTTAGTTTGAATCAATATGTCCTTTTCCATGGTATGTGGGACATAAGCAACAATATTTGAACTCAAAATATAAGACCTGAACATCTTGATAGCTTTCAAAAAAGTGAAAGTTTGTTTTTCCATGATGGTATATTTCAATTCAAGACCTTGCATAGATTTTCTAAAGAAAGCAATGGGTTGCTCATGACCTTATTTATTCTTGTGCAACAATATATTAGCAACAATATTGTATGATACAAAAGAGAATATCTAGAATGGATTTATGTAATTAGGGTTGACTAACACAAGAGAAAACTTCAAAACTCCCTTGATGTAATTGAATGCTTACATGGCCTCCTCCTCCCATTTGATGGTCTAGTCCTTCTTCAAGATGGAATTAATAGGTAGAGTGATCTCTATAAAAATGGACATAAACCTCCTTATAAAGTTAATTTGTCTAAAGAAATATTGAATTCCTTTCTTAGACTATGGGATAGGTACTTTGTTAATGGATTTGAACCTTTTGGGTTCAATCATGACACCATCTTTGGACACTACATGTCCCAATTTTAATACTTCAAAGTGGCACTTCTTTTGATTAAGTGAAATGTTAAACTCCCTGCATTTGATCAACATATTTTCTAGATGATCCAAATGTTCTTCTCTAGTCTTGGAGTATACAATGATGTTGTCCCAATACAAAACTATAAATTGGATAATTATCCCTACAAATGTGATGTCCATATCTCACTAGAACATTTCACCAACATTCATCAACCCAAAAGGCATCCTCATATATACATAAATGCCCAAAGTCATTGTGAACATGGTCTTGGATCTCTTAGATTCCTTTACCACAACTTATTTTACCTTGAGAAGCCATCTAATGTGAATAACATATCTGATCTATTAACACTCTAAATTAGGCTCTCCATATTGGGTAAGGGATAATTATCTTTTTAGATAAGCTTTATTAAAATTTAAAAAATACACACACAAGTAGATGTCACCATTTTCTTTCTCATAGGAACTAAATTTTTAACCCATGATGAATACTTGATGAGCTAAATGATATCACCATACCTTATATTTTTTAACTCATCCCACATCTTGATGGCCAAGATGGGGTTGATAGGTCTCTATTTCTACCTAAAAGGCTTGTCATCAAGTTGTAATGGGATGACATGTTGGAACAAGTCTTCCCTATATGCTTTTATCTTAGAATAAGACCATGATAGATAATATTGTTACTTCCTTAGTAGCTACATGTAAGCTTGTTTCTTTGATGCACTTAGGTGATTACCTAGCCAAAACTTTCTTGGATTCTCATGAGAACCCAAGATGAAATCAATCATATCTTTTGAGAAAAATGAGTATATTGACTTGATTCTATTAACTCCATAAAAAGATGAATACAAACTCACCAATCCTCTTGGGATCATGTTTATCTTTAGATAAATAATGTCCTTCTCAAATAGGGTTTCTTTTCCATCACATACATAAACATTAGGTTATATGTCTATGAATTGATCATGGAACTCAACCTCATAATTGAGAAACCTCTTATTCTATTCATCATCATCAAATACTTGCAAATGATCATCATTTTTTGGTATTGAAGGCCTAACAAGCACCTCCACTTGATATTGACAATGAGGGATCATATTTTCAATATCAAATTGAGCACCTAGCCCTACAAGTCTATCAGCTTCTTCATTAAAACTTCTATCATGATAATAAAGATTAAATGCACTAAAAAATTCAAGCAAATCCAAAATAACATTATGATAGTGTTTTAACCTTTTATTCTTGGTGGCATAATCATTATAGATCTACTTAACCACTAACTCAGAATCACCCTTGACAATCAAAATTTTAATTCCATATTCATGGAAAATCCTTAAACCAAGCAAGAGTGTCTCATACTCAGTAGTATTATTCATGCACTAAATATATATCTAAAAAGAAAACATAAAGCATTTACCATTATGGGAATAGAAGAAAACCCTAACTCCATTTTCAAGATTGGATAAAGCCCTGTCAAAGCACATCTTCCAAACTACATTTTCTTTATCTAGTTCAACATAAAGAATAGTAGGTTATTCACTAGTATCAACATTCCTAACAAAGTTACCCATCTCAACATTTATGTATAATACCTCATTGGGAGCATGTTTTGGATCTTCAATTATGTGTAACATCTTTGGCTCTTTATAAATTTTGACCATCTTACCCTCCAATAAAATGGTGGCATAAGAAAGGTCCATCTACACATTTCCACCCATGCTAGCAACCTATTTTAATGATAGAAACATCTCCCATTTAAGTGTTTAGTCTAAAACTACCATGTCCATATTCAAGTACTTACCCATATGAATTGGCAGATGTACCACTAATCCCTTGACTTATCCCACAAATGGTACCACTCATGAGTCCATGCCATAATATTTGCTAAATGTTGATGTAATATTCACCTTGAGCTCATTTAGGACACTTAAGGGCATCACATTATAAGAATCTCTAAAATCAAATCTATAGTTATGGATAGCCAAACTATTGATCAATAGGGGTTGTATAAAATAGATCCACATTCAGTTGACTCTCCACTATTATAGTCCCCAAATAAACCTCTAGAGTAGGTTCAATAATATATTTTGATTACCCATCTTATTCTTGGGGTACTTGGGGTAATTCAATTTCATTTTCAATTGAACTTTTACCAAATTCTATGTACTGAAAATCCCTCTTCCTATGTTTAGGTATTCTTAACAACTCAATAAATGGCATGGTGATTTTTATTTGACTCAACTCTTGGGCCATATCACACACACTATACTAAAGAAGAAGCATTTTTGGTGGGAGGGTAGAAACACATTCAACTAGAATACAATCACTTAAGGTCTAAAGTGGAGTAGGCTAGGATGGATTTGAATCTTTAATAACTGCCTTCAATGGTAGATTCTATTTAAACTCATTAGCACCCTAAGGGATACTAGACAATGTGGGCATTCTATTACTCTTAGAAGGAGTACATCTAGGCCTAGTGGCTTGGGACATAGATGCTATCTTGAAAGCTTCTATAATTATTATAGCTTTCTTTTCTTCCTTACTTGCATTCCTTACCTTTGGATTTACAAGGGTAGTGTCTTGAATAGTAACACCTAGTTGCCTACTTATTAATTAATATTCCTTCTTTTGGGAAATTATTACATTAATTAATAGTTTCATGTCCTCAATTAATATAATTCCCCCATGATATTTATTAATCATCATAGAGCATAAGAGATCAAAATCATGAATGTGTGATTCATATGCTTGTGCCATGTTAACATCACAATAAAAGTCAAAAGTTGGGACAATTTCCATTTTGAATACCCTCCATAATTGATCAACTATATTATCATTCAAAAATTCCATGAAGGTAATCGATTCACTTTTAAGACTTTGACAATCAAACATGAAAATGTCATATTTAGATGATGCATATTTAGGTTCATCTAAATATTCATCAATTTGTTTAATAGTATCACATGGAGGGTGTGTAAGGAAGTAATTTTCACACTAATCAATGTATAAGTTAGAATTTACAACATTTACCTTATCATTTAAAAGATTAGGTACCTCTTTTCTAGCCCCTCTATTCTAGTTTTTCTTTGTTTTTTCTTCATGTGCAAGCCTCTTCCCTCTATCACTATCTTGATGGTGGAAAGCAGAACTTCCTTATGCTTGATTCATATTTATATCTATCTCATATATGGTAGACAAATGAGGGAACCCCTTTTCATTTCTAGTAAGATATTATGACATCTCTTTGATAGTGGAGGCCAATGTCTTGATAGTCTCCTTGAAATTGGTTGTCTTCATAGACTGTGCCTTTTATATATTGACTAATTTTACATCAGCCCACTTGTTTATGGGTTTTATCATAGCTTTGATGTTATTCTCAATCTGGATGGCCATATTTAATGCCAACCATAGGTTAGTGGGAGCCTTGTCCCTCAATTAGTACACAACCTTCTTATCAAAGGCATCATACTACTTTATCAAGCACACTGTATCATTGGGACTGATATTTTTAGGTAGCCACATCATAGTTTTTTTGAACCTTGTATTAAATTCCTACACACACTCATTAGGATTAATTTTGATATTTTCAAATTTATTCAAGATAAACCTTGGATTAATCCTAGTACCATATTAAATTTTAAAAACATTCTACATCTCTTCATATGAATCAATGTATCCAACGGGAAGGGAATTGAACCATTTACAAGCATCTTCATCCAGTGTGTGCATAAATAAATTTATGTACACATACTCATACTCAAACTCATAATATTCAATGATATTGTTAAAATCCCTTAGGTGTCGATCACCACTCACTATATTGTTCCCAGAAAATAATGGGAGGCATTTCCTGACTTCATTTGGGACTTCATTAAAATAGCTTGCCATTTCATCAAAATTAATAGGCCTAAATATGGGAAAACAAAATTTAGGAATTTAATTCTCATATTGGTCCTTATGACTCATGATTTATTTAATTTGAGATTCAATAAAAATTGGCAAAGGGATGTGATGGGGTAAACAATGTGGACTTGGTGGGTCAAACTTGGGAGGGAATTCAACTAACTTGGAAAGAGACAAAAAATAAATGAGACTATGAGTTTTAGAGTTATTAGGAGAGATATTATAGTCATAAATAATTTGAGGGTCAATAAATATTTTAATATTTTTAAAATCTTGACAACCCGTAGCAGTTAAACGTTTCCCTTCAATAAGCCTCCAAACTTGTCCCCTTCTCCTTGGATGAATACTTAAAGGAGAGACAAGTTTCTTTAAAGGGTCACCTTTTAAATATTATCTTAGTCCTTCCAAATTTTCAATCAATAAAATACTCAATATTGAAATTTAGCACAATATTCATAATAGACACTGATCTTTCTTGAAACTAGGTGATAAAAATTAGAGTTTCCAGTAGAATAATAATTCTAGAATATAACAGTTGACAAACTGTTGTGATAAATATTGAAATTAAACTTGATTAATATTAATGAGATAGAAAACAAAGACAATAAAATTTTCTAGATAATTTTCAAAAGGGACAAAACACCTTTTAACATGCAATGTTAGGAACTCTTTGCAATAAACTCAATAGAAGTCAAATTTTCAAACCTTAAAACTTCCTGTCGTATCCCTAGTGAAGTGATACAACATTGATACACCAAAGATAGTCAAAATAGCACAAAAAAGTAAAGATATTTAAAATGAAAACTCTCTACAAGATTACCCAATAACAAAAGTGTCATGGGTGTCTTTTCTTTCCCTAAAAATGGTTCTAGTAAGTGTTAGTTCCCAGTTTTACACCTTGCACACTTGAAATAAAATGGTAAATAATGATGGAAAAATTGCTAGTGTGTTGTTGTAGATGGGGAAGAATTTATAATAAATATTATATTGAATATAATAAATTATTTAGAGGCACCTATAAAGGGTATGGTCATATCCCTGCTACTTTTATCTCTACTTGAATTGAAGTGAGAGGACTTATGGGGTAGCTTGTTGACATGGAGAGATTCTACATTTCAGCCTTCATGGAGATTTTTAGCATAAAGAAAAAATATGACCAAGTCATAACCAAGTTTGTAAACTTTACCCATGAAGCTTTTTCACATGAAATTCACAAATGATCTAAGTAATATATAAGGTACTAAATATAAATGAATAAATGACTGCAATCTTCATTTTATAAAATATTCAATAATAGGGGTTGCATGGAAAACTATAACACTAGGATTTTAAATATGCAATATTTTATGCATTTTAAAGGCATATAAAAATTATGGTATGCAATAGGGTGTATTATTTTTAGGGTATTACAAGGTAGGATAAGTTAGATGATTAAAAAGGAGGAGAGTGGCATGCTGGTGGTTTCCAAATAATAGGGTATCTAGCAGTGTTTCATGAAAATATTGTTTAGAAAAGATGCAAAAAACTTAAAATTCAAGATAATGGTAAATACCAAATGATCCCTAAGAGAATATAACATACACTTAAACTAATCTTTCAAATGATTTTTCATGTTGAATCCATAAACATAGGGTACCCTAATAAGTTATTCAACAACCTATCATAAATTAATGTAAAAACAGTTTATAATCTAAATCTATGCTCAAAATGACAACTAGTAGTGAACACAAAACCAAATATCCAATCAAAAATTCTTAAAAAACATGTTTCTACACTTCATCTAAAAGAAAGAATATAAAACCATAAGCATTTTCATTAACTTGAAAATAAATATTACACACATGAGTATTTCAAAATGCTTCCATGGGGACAAGCATGGTGGATTCACTCCATGTTAGACATGGGAGACATATTCTCAAATATTGTGAATTCCTATGCAACTATAACCACCTTCTCAAGAGAAACAAAATTCACATAGCTTTGATGCCAAAATGTGGAAGAGCATATACTTATAATGACAAAAACCCAAAAAAATAATGACCCCCATAGTGACCAACATAATGGCCAACCAAGCCCTTGAATAGAGGAGAATCCCTATATTTTTTACATTTTTAGGTCTATAACTATGGTTTTAAACTCTTAAAATTTCAAAATAAAGTTTCAAGTCCACCAAGATGCATTCAGATAGAAAATTTTCCCTTGTCATGCCTAAAATCTTCATCCATTTGCAATAAAAATCAATGTTCTAATTGCTTCTAAAATAATGATGAATATTTTTTAATAAACTTATAGTTTCATGGTGGGATATGCATTTTACATTATATATAAGGAGAATATTCATGGTAGAGGTCTGAAAAAACTTTGTATTTATGTGGAACTACCTAAAGGTACCTTGGACCACTTACTAGCACAATTGGAAACTCTTGGACAACTGTCCTCCCTCTTATGCATGCCATGGAACAAATTGATTTTTCCATGAAATATTGGGAATATTTTAGATACATGGCCATGTTAATGATATTTTTGGGAGTGGCCCACCTAGGAATTTCAAACCTACAATATCTTTCCATGGAGGAGCTTGGGCAAACACAGTAGTGAAAAATGCAAAAGACTTAGGTTAGTTTCAACTTTTCACCTTTGGATCTAACTTATTTTTAAAATTTAAAATTTTAACATTTTTAATTTTTCATATCTAAAATTTTAGGGCTTCATAATTTTAAATGCAAAAATTCATGAGTTTCAACTTTTGATTTACTTGGGTAAATCCTGGTCCCTTTCATAAATTTGCCATGTCAACTTATTATCAATGGTGAAAGTTCTTCCAACTAGATTATATATGGTCCTATAATTTATATTATGTGTATTCCAAAGTGTCATTTCCATGTCACTTATATCACTAATATCTATGATTTACACTTCCTTCAACATCACTTGTCTCCATACATGATTGAAGTTTTTTGAAATGTCCATGATCATCCCACACAGTCAGATCTATTTTCTTGAGTAAATGTAGACCATAGATCTATGTTTGTCTCATTACAATTGTGACACATATCACTACCACATTCAACCTAGATCCTTTTAAAAAAATTATCTTGGTTCACATCATTGGATATGTGTGCACAGACCAAAGTGGACCATCGATCTTGATCTAAAAAAGTAAGCATTATTGGCTACTAACTATCTTTGGCCTCAAAGTCATGCCATTTGGTATCCCTATGGGATTTATTCATCCTGTTCTATCAATTACTCCTAAGCTATAGATTTGTTTCCATGTGGTAGTCTCGTATTCATTTTGGTGTTTGTTAAAAATTCTTGACTTCATACATGTCATAGATTAGATTGTGTACACTTAAATGTGCACCATCGATATCTAGGAATGTTCTTGATCTTTATCTTATGACCATGTATTAAATTTTCAACTATTATCTTGTGTTGTTAGATATTTTTACCTAATCAAATGTGCATCATCAAATTATAATCTATGAGATTGAGCATTGTGGGTTTCCTATGTACCTTACAAGTAGTCTCTATTGATTTGAGAACCATCATGCCATGTGTTGTTACCTCAATATTCTATTTGAAAAAAAATGGATACTTTATATGGATAAATTTTTATACTCATGTAACCATCTTAAAACATTTAAATCCTAATAACTAGTTATCATGCCTTAAGATTGACATCTGCATGCCTATCAAAAACATCTGTAAGACCATCATACCTATAATTTAGGCAAATTTCTTTGAGGAATTTGTCTTTAGTATTCCTTATCTAGGATTTTTGTGATGAAATAATTATTGTGGGATTTTTTCTCTTGGCACTTCTACTCCCAGGTCCTTTGTTTATTAGGACAATTACTAAAGACATTTTATCGAAATTAACCCTTGCACTTTTCCCACAAAAATTGAGTCTTTGGAATTTTATCTTTGTTTGGATAATTGTTTTATAAAATTTTTCCAAAATAATTTTATCGAATAAATTAGACTTAAGCTCTTTTGTCAAAGAAATCAAATCTTTATACTTTTGTCGAAGGAATTTGGACATGACATTTTTGTCAAAGGAAAGGACTTTTATCAAAAAAATTGTGTAGGAAAAATGCCTGAAGGGTAAGTGCCCTTTAGACTTTTTATTGTAGATAAAAATTTTAAAACAAATGAGGACTTTACATCTTCCCAACATAATGTAATTCTTTTAGATATTTTGTCCATGGTCAAATTCTTGAAGGTAATAGACCTTCTGAATTTTTACTAAAAACAAAATGTCTGATAGAATTCCTCCAAATTTTTTATACAAACATTTTGGTAGAAAGATTTAGACTTAATTTTCTTTTGAAGCAATTGACTTTGCATTTCTTTTAGGCTATTTGCATGAGAAAATTTTCCAAAGGGCAAGTACCATTTGATTTTTTTGCCATAGAAAAAAAGTATAAAAAAATAAGACTTTGGCCTAAAATAATATAATTTCTTCAGACCTTTTGTAGTAGACAAAATGCTTCACAAAAATAAGTCTTCATTTTTTTTTTAGACAAAAATCCTGAAGACCTATTTTCATCGGGCAAAGTGTTCTCATAAAAAACTTGAAAAAGTCTAAGGGAAAGACACATATGCCAAGTAAGATCCAAATTAATACTTAGACAATTTAACATAAACTTGACCTTAGAGTGACCATTTTAAGACAAAAAATTGACGAAGGAACTAGGTATTTAAACTCGATAAGGCCTACCTGATTTAGTGAAATTTTGGATGCTAATAGTGTAAACACCTAAAAATAGTTAAAACTGGCTTCTGACCAAATTTCAAAATGATTCTTACCACCCATTGTAAATTAAGCCTAAGAATAATTTAACATCCCAAATTTGATTTTTAATAATTCATTAAAAAGTATAATCATGTTGAGACATCCCTAATTAGGGTATTCTATTATATACAACAATAACCTCTCATAGATTCATTCCTAATCACCTCGTGGAATCACAATAGTCAATTTGGGTTATGGACCTATTATGTGGGGCACTTGCACACTTAAATCAAATCTTGGAAATGCTAAAATCATAATCAAAATAAATTAACAAGCTAAACTAGATTAAATGCCTAGTTAAATTATCCATTTATAATTAATGAATATCTCAAAAAGGAAATTCAAAAATTCAAAAAATCCTATCCTTTCATAATTGCCTTTATAAGTTGTTAAGATCTTTGAAAATATCTTAAAATATCTAATTTTGAGAGTCATTCCAAGTAATTGCAAATCATAATTACTTAACAACTATTAACTCTACTAGAGTTAGATTTTTCTCACTTAGGTTTAGTTTGAACCCATTCCAAGCCTAAACTCAACCCTAACTCACCTTTGGTGAGAGTTAATTCCTATGGCTATAAATAGAAGGCCATACCCCTTCATTTTTAAGCTTGGATATTATAGAGTTAATATGCAATATTTGTTCCATGAGACTCATGCTAGTAGTGTTATAATGACAAAATATTAAACCAAGCCACATCAAATCCATGGTGCCAAGGAGAAAAGGATACAAAAAAACTCCATTGTCAAAGACCTATTATTGCACAATCTAACCAAGCCATTCAACAAATCCATTTAGAGCTCCTAAGGAAGGTAAAAGTGTTATTATATTTTATGTTTTTGTTGTGATTTCATTTACATATTATTACTAAGCTCTCCCTAGTATCTAGGCTAGGAGTGTAAGTGTTAATGTGTTTATTTTAGTTTTTATTTCTTGAACTAACATACTACTATCCTCCATTCTTAGATTCTTATAATCATAAATTGGCACACCCAGTGAGAGGTCAAACATACCATATAATTGAGGAGATTAATATGAAAATTTTAATTATGATAATGAATGCTTAATAATCTTCAAAATTTGAGTTTTAACTTTGTTTTTTAAGTAATTTTGGTTTTTTAGCAACATAGTTTACATAGAGACTGACATCGATCCTACCAAAAATGACATCAATCCTTCTAAAACTGATGTCAATCCTATCATAACCAACATAGATTCTCCTATTACTAATATCAAACCCTATGTTAAAAATAAATTATGATAAGAAAATTATTCATGAGGATTTTTATCATATTTTCTATTTTTCATTTCGTGTTTTGGAGCCTGAATATTATTTGACTAACCATTTACTTTTAGGATCTAGTGTTAGTTGTTTGTTTTAAATCTCATTTTACTAATAGTATTTGTTTGAAAACCATAGTATTTTTTTAAGAATCAAAGTTGATATCTATAGACCAACATTGACCCTTCTATACCGACTGATGTTAAACTTAATAGATCGACATCAATCCCTACATGGATCAATGTCTATCTATCTGAGAGAAAAATAGAAAAACCTGAGAGCTTATTTCAAAACATTATTTTTTAATTTAAATTTGAGATTCTAAGTAGGAAAACCTTCTATTAATTTATAGGTCCTAAGGTGGAAAGATCCAAGTTTGAACATGATTTAAATTTTGCACACTTCATCTTTGGTGTTTAAAATGAAATTAGTTATTTTCATGCCTTAGTTTTTTTTAAAGTTATTAAAAGTATTTCCAAAAAAATAATACCAAGGGGATTAAATTTCACAACAAACCTCATTTTAATGGAATAAAAAATGCTTTAATGTTTAGTTACATACTCCTAAGAGTTATTTATTTTACACTTGTTTTTCAAAAGTTGTTTATTTATAATAAAATGAGTGAGGCATGTATGCTTCCCCTCCTTCCCCTTCAGGGAACTCGGGTGACTAAAAGTGATCATTATTTTCCTTTGCCACTTTAGTCTAAAACATGAAAATAACATTGTTAAGTCCCTCCCAAAATTCATATGGTTTGGGTGACCCCATAAAGACCCTAATTTTTTTTCACTTGTCTCTATTTTTCATGCATTTTAGCTTGTGAGAAGGAGTTCATCACCTCCTCACAAGTTATTTAGGGAAGCATTGACTTGAGAATTCATATTCCAACATCATTTTAACCCCACTATGATGGGGTATATAAATTGAGGGTAACCCACTAGGATCTTGTTTTGAGTAATTAAAACAAGCTCTATTAGTGGTACTCAGCCTCAAAATGTAGGTGTAACTCATACATCACACTACCTTAAATAAGTGACAGATGTAGTGGTTATGAAAAAGATAAGACCTTTTCACAACAAGATGGTTGATGCAGGTCTAATTGACATGATCATCTCATGTTAGCCACACTTATGACCATCTAGAAATTCATAAAAATAATAGTTTAGAATGACGCCACTTACCACAGACATACTATTGATGAAAAGTGAGTATCCCAAAGTTTCATGTCATAGTATAAACTCTTTAAATAAGAGGGGGACTAAAAAACCTAATTTTCATGTGATTTTAATTTTTAGATTAAGAATTAAAAATCCTCTAAAAAATGAGTATATTGATGAAATTCGGTAGTATTATGTGACCTTGTTAGTTTCAATATTTAGTGCATTATACTTAGGTATGTGTGTCATTATGTCATTTTGTTGCATGGTTTTGATTCTAATATATATATTTATCTTATCACATAAAAATGAGTCTCATTTAGACATCACTCATTTATATGAAGAGGTGTTACGCCACCTGTTTGACATTTCATGTGTGCCTTAGTCTTTTGAAAAATATTTTTTGTGTGTGTCATTTGATTGAAAAGGGTGTCATTACACTACCCAATTCATTTCAAATCTTGTGCCTTTAAGTCTTGAAACCAAACCATTAATATTATCTTTAGAGCATGATAAAACTATTATGCTTCTCAAAATCATTTGAAAGAGTTGTTTGCCTTGTGTCCAATTTCTAATTTTGAAACCAAAGCCACATGTGCCTTCTGAGATATTTACCTAGAACTGTTATGCCATTCATTCTTGTATATCTTAGTGTTTGTTTATATAAGCCTAGTTTTTTAGGCAAAGTTTTTATTAACTTTGACAAGTTCAAATCCAAACATTGATTTATTTCTACCTACACCTTGTGCAATTTTGGCCTAGACATCGATCTTTATCTTTTGGGTTGTGTAACTTAGATTAATTCTTTTATTTAATTTGAAAACTATTGTTTGCGCATAGATTTGGGAGAAATAGCCTATCTTCCATATGCCTATTACTTTATGCCTTATACCAATTGACCAATTTTATGTCTAAATCCAAATGCATAGTTTATGCCAAAGTGTTTCAATTTTTTTATATTATATCTCTCATCTTGTTTTGTTTAAAGTCTATATTTTGTGCCTTTTCTAAAAGACCTAACACATGCCTATTTTGATCCTAGATTTTGTGCCTTCTCTGAAAGACCTAGAAACTTTTATTTTCTTTAGATCAGACTTGTTTGCAACACTTTAAAACTTGAGTTTGGTACTCTAATTTTAGTTCATATACTTGAAATTTTTCTATAAGACATTTGATTTTAGACTATTTTATATCAATTTTTAGCATAGAACTTTTGGAGATATAGCTCCATTCCAAGTTCAAACCATTTGTCCATTGGACATTGTTTTTAAGAGTTTATATATCTTTAAGACTTTTTTTGTAAAACATTCATCATTGATTTGAACATGTCTCACTATACTCATAGTAGAGCCATGTATATTTAGGGATATGACAATGTGGTTGCACAAGATGACTTTATTCAACACCCCTACGGTGATGATTTAATTTGTGAGATAGATCCTTATCCACCTTACAACACTCAATTAGAGAAACAAAGCCAAGATCCTTTAGCTCACTATTTGTTCAACACATCTCCATACATAGAGCAAGATAAAGAAAAAATAATGTAGTACCTAGTTAGCATACCATCATTTTTAGAACAAGTTCAATAACAACCATACTACATTATAATGCCATAAACATATGACCCCTATTTATTTTATCATCAATTAATTGCAAATAATGATGTATTTTAATCAAAGTTTTAGAGGTAGGGGCTAAGTTTCTAGTAGACTTTCCCCACAAAAAATTGCCTGATCTAGTTAGAGTGCCTTACAACATGCCTTATAATCAAACCATCGAATATGATTCTTCTATTAATCCTCAAGATATAGTGCTGATTTCATACCAATATCAATATATGCTTGTCATAGGAAAAGGCCTTATAGAATACCATTTCATATAGATACAAAAAACATACAAAATCTATTTAAACTTAGCATAAAATTTCAATAACATGACCATGTCAAATGTTCCACTTATCAAGATAGCTTCTTTAACAAGAGTCTTAATCAAATTGATAGGATAATAAAATTTAGGTATAAACCCATTTGAACAAATAAATTTAGTTGGTGACATGTTTAATGCCTCAACTATTGAAAACATGTCTACTGCTTCTACACATACAAATATGCCAAACATACTGGATAACATACAAGTGCCATCCAATCTAGGTTAAAGTGGTTTAAATGCAGAAACAACTAGTCCATAATAAGTGCCTTTAGTTAACACCATGAGTGGTTTGCAATAGTAGGGGACAAGAAATTATACCTCCCAACAACAATAAAATACCTCTAATCCTCAACCAACAACTTCTTCAAGCATGCAATTGCAAGGATTAAGTACTTAAATGCAAACTAGTGCCTTGCCTAAAAAAACTATGATGAATGTTACTTTACCATAAAATGTGATGACTAACATTCTAAAATAACATAAAAAATTTAGTATACTAACACAACAAAGATCAAACATTCTACCACCTAATTAGGGGTAACTAATGTTCCACCTCATCAGGTAGTGATAAGTATACCTCTTTAGTTACAAACCAACATGCCTTCACAACTATTATTTAATTAAAAAATATGTATATTGGTCAATGAAAAACATTAAATGCATAAAAAACATCTACTTCACATCAAGTATTCATACAAAAACAAGGTATTGGTGGCTCACAAGTACTAACCAGGCAATAATTTTCTTTTATTCCAAACGTGCCACAAATTCAAAGACAAGGCCTTATTTCATAATAAGTTCCCTTTACTCATCCAAGTTTGACTAGTTGATAAAAAGTCCCTATTTAACCATAGTAAGAATAGTACTTCACTCAAATCCATATCCTTCCATTCCAACCTCAATTCCTATAAAACTAGGCCTACATACCAAAACCAAAATAGAATATCTCACCACAATGTGTGAAATTTCAATAGTTGCATCCCATTATGTGTATGCATTTTCTTGGTCAATTCCATATCTAAACCAACAATCTTAAAAAAATCATGCCTCAACCATACCCTAGTCAAAGTAATCCACTTTTGATTGATCAACCTCCACCTCAAGTCAGTGTTCTATCAAGTTTATTGGAATAATAACTATAACAAATGAAGGATGTAATTTCTACCATCTAAGCTGGGAAATAGACCAAAAAGTTTAAGTTGGATGACATGTGTTCCTACACATTCAATATGGAGTATCTATAAATACCATTTACTCTAAGTTATGAACCACTGAAGTTTGAAAAATGTAAGGGTAAAGGAGACCCTAAGGCCCATTTAATATAATTATTTGTTGTTTGCTAGCTAGTGGATTATAGTGACACATACCTCATAATTTTGTTTCCTTAAAGTTTAGTAGGATAAGCTTCGGAATGGTTACTAAAATTTCCTAAGAACTTAGTATCTGATTTTGATGACCTTTTAGACAAGTTTGTATAGAATTTATCCTAAAATCTTAAACATGAGATTTTATTGGTAGATTTGACTCAAGCCAAATAGAAGGCTGGTGAAAGTTTTGAAATATATCTATAATGATGGAGAACACTTGATAGCCGATTCACCCATAACTTAATAGATAATCAACTAGCCACTATATTTACCAAGAATTTTCACAATGAGATATCCTACCATCTACAGATGCAATGTGACCATAACTTTAAAGAGATCATTGAGAAAGGTATGTGTCATGTCCCCTTTTCAGTTGACATGTTCTGAGTTCATGGTTAGCCTATTATGCGATCCTCATAGGCTGATAGGATGATTAGAGGGTCTTGATGGAGATTGGAGGGGCTTCGTTTAGTAGAGTTTTTCTACATTTGGTTTTCATTCGGGCTCTTTCAGACACTTTTGGCCTGAGCTCCTACTTTTTAGGGATATTTGATATGCAGCGGAGCGCCTTTATTTTGATATGGTCATGTGCGGAATCACTCCCTAATTCACTAGCTTCGATCGGTTCGAGGATCTGACATGTATTGAGGGAGATATTAATATTTGATTGATTTAATCAAATATTAATTATTTAGCCTATTTTTAATTAGAAACCCTAATTCTAATTTAAGAAACCCTAATTAGGGCAAGCATATCTTTTTGAGGGTATAAGGGTTTCTCATGGAGGCCATTGTGGATTAGCCATTGATTATTGATTATTGATTTTGAGAATTTCTTCTATGAAGACTAAGCCTAGGGTTCCAAGATTCCTTTTGCATTGGAGAATGTTCCCTCTTCAGTGTGTGCAATTAAGAGGCTGTGGAATATTAGATGATCTATTGCCAAAGTGAGAGATAGCTTCATCCAGAAGTTATCACAGAATTTCAAGTTTGAGAGATAACTTCACATAGAAGTTATTACAGATATTCCAGGTATTTATTGCTTTATGTTTTGATTCAATAAATTATATAGCTAGAGATCTTCTGTGCTAGAGACATATATTTTCAGATCAGGGGTTGAAAATAGGGAAGTTGTGCTTAATTGGTAGCTGTACAAAGTCCATATAGGTCCGTACAGATCAGCTCAGGCATCAACCACAGTAGACAGAGAGTTTACAGTGACCGACATCGGTCGACTGAAGACTGATGTCGGTAGAAAGCCGACCTGTAGTGATCGATGTCGGTAGTTTATCGACCGACGTCGGAGACTGTGTGTTTCACACAACAAGCTGAGACCTTCCAGAATTTAATTTTCACTTCCAGTTTTGCTAAGCCAGTGTTTTTAAGACTGTATTTCATATTTATATACATAAGAAAGGACTGAAATTGTAATAGTTTAGAAGGACAAGTGATAAGATCTATAATTTGCTATTAAGAGACTATATTATTGTGATCATTTTGAATTTATTCAACAGAAGTTATATCTTGTTCAGAGTTTTTTGTGTTGCTATATTTCCTATTTGGAGGGGATATTACAGTGGTATCAGAGCTTTTGCTTAGAAAAAGGAGCCCCTAAGTAAGGGACATCACAATGGTATTAGAGCTAAATCCTGCCAGCCTGAGGGTGTATAGATCTTATGCAGCCACAAGAGTTGGGACCACACAAGTATAACACACGTAGCAAAGCCTTGCTTAAAGGTACCCAAGTGCTAGATCAGCTACCAATCATCATGAGTGACAGACGTGAGGGAAGCCCACCCAGGGGCCACAGGTATGATGCTAAACAGGACACTAGAGAATTTCACCGTGCTATGATGACAAGCCAACAACAGATGAATCAGACACTACAGGCACTTATGACTATGATAAGGGATATGAATGCACCTAATGGATAGAACAAGAACCAAAGAGATGATAGGAGTGCTATGATTAATCAGAGACCACAATAGACTCACTCTAGAATAGCTGATAGACCTACACGTCCTACATTTGTTCAAGAAGAACCAGAGGCACCAGCAGAGGAGGCAGGGAATAACCCATTTGTAGACGTTTACATGGCTGCAAATGATGAGTGGTACTTATTACCTCCTCATGTTCAAGAGAGGATGACCTTTGATCATTTTTTCAATCTTAGGAGAGAGCACTACAGATTGGTTAGACAGGACAGGAGGCCTAGAGTTCAGTTCAGTGAGCTGAAGAAGGCTACTGGTAAGCTTTCTTTGACTAATTTTGATGGCAGCAGCAAGATGACACCTCAAGCTTGGGTTCATAAGCTTGACACCTTTTTGGCATTGAGACCAATGTCAGAGATAGAGAACATCAAATACGCCACTTTGCACTTGGATGGAGTAGCACATGATTGGTGGTACCATGGTATGGTAACACTTCAACATAATCAGGTAACAGAGTACCAAGACTTTGTGGATAGATTGGTTAAATGGTTTGACAGGAAAGATCTTGAGGTTTACTTTTGAGATCTGGCACAGTTGAGACAAACAGGTAACTTGGAGTCCTTCATTGGTGAGTTTCAGAGATTGGCAGTCATGGTGCCCAATATTTCAGAGCGTAGATTGGTAGTTCTCTTCATGGAGGGATTGATAGAGCCATTGAGAGGTTAGATCAAAGCCTTTGATCCTCCTTCATTATAGGTAGCGATGAAGAAGGCACGTAGTATGGAGATGGTAGCCCCATCCCATAAATTTAACTCCAAGGGTACTTCTTCATCTAGAGACCATAAGTGCTCCAACACAGATACAGAGAGACTGGATTTTAACATAGATAAATCTGGGGTTAAAAATGATTCACAGGCCAATCTAGTAGCACCACCTTTGGATCATGAGGTGCTTAATGATCTACGCAAGAAGAAGCTTTGCTTTTACTGCAAAGGTCCATATGATATCCATCACGATTGTCCTTTGAGGCCTAAGGGCAAGGCGAATCGTATGATGTGGGTATATTATGAGGATTCAGATTCTGAGGATTCCAAATAGTAGAATAGTTTTGAGGGGGTAGAGGCAAAATCTTCAAGGCCTAATCTAGAGGAAGAGTTAGAGCTTCACCTATAGGAGTCACGCATATCCAACATTCAGTCAGATGAGTCATTCAGACTCTGTGGGGTTTTGGCAGGGTAGAAGGTTATCACCCTTCTTGATACAGGAGCCACACATAATTTCATAGATGCTAGATTTGTGGAGAAGTGTGGACTCACTACCATAGATTTTGAGGGCATCAGTGTTAAGGTAGCCGATGGTCACACTCTTAAGTGTGAGCGTATGATTAGAGACCTCCCATTGCGCTTGAACAACTATGAGTTCAAGGCTGATTATTATGTGGTAAACATGGGGGATATAAACTTAGTCTTGGGTATGAAGTGGCTTCATTCATTTGAGGAAGTTACTCTTCATCTCAAGGACATGGAGGTTCTCTTTAATGTTGATGGGATGACACATATCCTTAAGGCAATACGGGGCAGTAGCTTCAGATATATGTTTTTTCATCAGATGGAGGTACCTATACCACATGACTGATAGAGGGCGATGACGAGTGCACATTGGCACCAACACAGGAGAGGTATGAGGATGAGCTTGGTCTTGAGGTGAGTCCAGTTTAGGAGTTGTCACATGTGGCGAGGACTCAACTTTTTGTTACAGTCAAGTCACAGGTTGATGATGATATGCCTATTTCTAGCCTTCACAATCTAGTTTTAGATATTATTCAAGTAAGGAGTTTGCTTGCTGATTTTCATTTATGGATTGGATGTTAGGGTGCTTATCTTAGTACTAGAGATGATGTGACACCATTACATGAGAGTTGGGATGGACATGGCATGGGGTCCAAGTTAATTGAGAGTGGAGGAGATCCTAACTACATTTGGGATCCAGGTGGATTGATTGATTTGTCATTCAGTGATTGCTTGAGGGCAAGCAATTCCAGGAGGGGCAGATTGTCATGTCCCCTTTTCAGTTGACATGTTTTGAGTTCATGGTTAGCCTATTATGCGATCCTCGTAGGCTGATAGGATGATTAGAGGGTCTTGATGGAGATTGGAGGGGCTTCGTTTAGCAGAGTTTTTCTACATTTGGTTTTCATTCAGGCTCTTTCAAACACTTTTGGCCTGAGCTCCTACTTTTTAGGTATATTTGATATGCAGTGGAGCACCTTTATTTTGATATGGTCATGTGCGGAATCACTCCCTGATTCACTAGCTTCGATCGGTTCGAGGATCCGATATGTATTGAGGGAGATATTAATATTTGATTGATTTAATCAAATATTAATTATTTAGCCTATTTTTAATTAGAAACCCTAATTCTAATTTAAGAAACCCTAATTAGGGCAAGCATATCTTTTTGAGGGTATAAGGGTTTCTCATGGAGGCCATTGTGGATTAGCCATTGATTATTGATTATTGATTTTGAGAATTTCTTCTGTGAGGACTGAGCCTAGGGTTCCAGGATTCCTTTTGCATTGGAGAATGTTCCCTCTTCAGTGTGTGCAATTAAGAGGTTGTGGAATATCAGCTGATCTATTGCCAAAGTGAGAGATAGCTTCATCCAGAAGTTATCACAGAATTTCAGGTTTGAGAGATAACTTCACATAGAAGTTATTACAGATATTCCAGGTATTTATTACTTTATGTTTTGATTCAATAAATTATACAGCTAGAGATCTTCTGTGCTAGAGACATATATTTTCAGATCAGGAGTTGAAAACAGGGAAGTTGTGCTTAATTGGCGGCCGTACAAGTCCGTACAGTAGATCAGCTCAGGCACCGACTGTGATAGACAGAGAGTTTCCAGTGATCGACATCAGTCGACTGAAGATCGATGTCGGCAGAAAGCCGACCTGCAGTGACCGACATCGATAGTTTATCGACTGACGCTAGAGACTGTGTGTTTGACACAACAGGCTGAGACCTTCCAGAATTCAATTTTCACTTCCAGTTTTGCTAAGCCAGTGTTTTTAAGACTGTATTTCATATTTATATGCATAAGAAAGGACTAAAATTGTAATAGTTTAGAAGGACAAGTGATAAGATCTATAATTTTCTATTAAGAGACTATATTATTGTGATCATTCTGAATTTATTCAATAGAAGTTATATCTTGTTCAGAGTTTTTTGTGTTGCTATATTTCTTGTTTGGAGGGGATATTACAGTGGTATCAGAGCTTTTGCTTAGAAAAAGGAGCCCCTAAGTAAGGGACATCACAGTATGATAATTTAAAAGGTCCTTATTAACATAGGGATTGTCAAGCTTAGCTCATCAAATCAAAATCAAAGTCAAAACCAAGGAAATGGCCAAAATTTGAACAAAAACCAAGTCCAAGTGCAAGTATCAGCAGTAGTTGAGGCCAATATTTATGAAAAATCCAAGCAGTTTAACCATAATAATAATGGTGTTGGAAATGGAGTAAAAAAATCATGATATTTCCAAATGGTATGAACACTATCTCTCATCCAATGCCATAAATGAAAATTAATCCTCACCAACAACATTATTCAACAAACATGGCCTTCATAGCAATCTAGACTAGCACAAAAACCTTTGACTTTGCAAACCCCCAAGGAGAAATGTGCCTACTCATCACATCTTTAGTGACCTTGAAGATCCTATTAAAGTTGTGTTTTCCAAGTTAAATACTACTAATCTAATTATGTATCCCATTCTAAAGCACTATCTTGAGGGAATCCCTTATCCATATTGGTATAGATAAAATGAATTCTATGATCACCATTGGGTTAATGGGCATAATCTATGTTATTGTGTGTAAATGAAACATCTCATTTAAAATATTTTACAAAATGGGGAGACAACATTGTATAATGGAGCTTCTACATCCAATCACAACCTAGGTATTTATCAAAACCCTTTTTTACAATATAACAATAACCACTAGTAACAACAAAGGATACAATAAAAACATCAATATTATTAACAATCAAGACAACAACAATAATAACACTGACAAAAATAATAACAACATCAACCAAATAGATGTTACCAAGGCTAAAATGATGCCAATAATACCTAATAGACTTACCACATAACTGTACATCACTACAACATGGTTGTAGGCCATATTGTGGGAGGTCATATTTCCACCATATTCATCAATCCAAGACCAAGTGCCAAATAAACATAAGCATTTCTAACTAATTCCAACCAACAAACTTATGCTAGTGATCCTTACTTGACCTGGGATTGCATACAATTATACTAGCAAGTAGGGATTACTAATTTTGGACCTTATACTGATAACTCACCATTTCCCCATGATCACATACAAGTTCCTTAGTAATTGAGACTTATATTTTTTGGTCCCCATTCACCATTATTTGCTATCAATAATGGTCCTATATATAATCATGATTATGCAATCATAACTTGGCAATCCAAGATTAACATCCTAGGCCCACATCCATCTACCACCAAACCCATACAACCCATCATTATGTCTAAGAACAAGCCATATAACAGTATAAAGGATAATACATTTGATTTTATGTAACAACTACAAATTATGCCCTTATAAATTTCCATCTTGGATTGTTGTGTATGCCCACCATCCATAAGAACATATTGATGGAGTTCCTAGGCCAATCCCAAGTTTTAAATGACATAAACCAAGACAAATTCCAAGATTTTGTTAGACAATTACCCCCATGACTTTAGTTATCCTTTGACCAAATTAATATGTCAACCCTTGGCCCTCTTTATAACAATCCATTATACGTTGAATTTATCCTCATATGACACAAAGTGAATCATGTCCTCATAGATAATGGATCATACCTAAATATTATGTCTTTGAAGATCATCAAACATATTAGATACAAAATAGTCAATTCCTAGCTATAAAATATCATAATCAAGGCCTATGATAATTAAGAGTGAGAATCATAAGGTACCATCAATTTGTAAGTTATCATTAGGCCTTTGACCCATGATACACTATGCCATGTGTTAGACCTTGATTTATCATATATTTTATTCCTAGGAAGACCTTATATACATGAAATCCATGCAATCCCATCAATATTACACTAGTATCTCAAGTTGTTTTATTTTGGCATGGAGGTCACTATTCATAAAGATTTATAATCTTATGAACATTATAAACATTTAAAGGTCGAGTATGAAAGCTATAACTTCCATTTTGGCTTAGAACTAATTCTCAAGAAGGACAAGGGGAAATAAATACATGTTTATTTTATAAAGGCTAAATGTATTAACCTAGATATCCTTGACTAATCTTCACACATGTCACCTCTTGAAAGTCCAATCACTTTACCATCACAGATAATAGCCCAAGAGAATATTTGACCCATGATACATCCCACATTTCTAAGCTTCCATAGAACCCCAAGTCTTATGGGGACCTCAAGCCAATCCACCTTGTATGGAATGTAAAAAAATGGAAAAGGCAAATTTCATATTCTATCACCTATCATTTTCACACTATCCATTGACCAATAATAGGACCCACTTACAGATGATGAAACTTAGTTATACAATGACAACTTGGCTAATTGCTATAACAATGCCATATACCCCATTCATAAAAACATCATGGATAGTCAAACCTATCAAGGAAGAGTCCATGGGGAAAATTATAAGGGAATTCTTGAGCCAATAACCATGACTAAATACAAAGGAGCCTATGGTCCTAAATTTAAACCACCTAGGAGTGAGACTACATATCTTTTTCATGTTCTAATACCAATGAATAGTGATGATGATCTTGAAATTTAAGCAATGTATAATCATAAACCTTATGAAGACCTGATCAATACCAATATATTTGACACTCATGTCATTTATACTATTAAACTAGTTATTCTTCAAAATCTTCTTCCTTTTTATCACCATAAACTTATAGCCTAGGACCAAAAAGAATCCATAGTGCTTGTAGATGAGGCCTATTGTGATTTTATAGGACTAATAGACAATGTTATATTGGGAGAACACAAACAAGGGTTATCAATCAAACTATATTCTATAGCCTATTTTGGAGAATGGGTGAACACCCTTAGCCATAAGCAAATAAATAAAACATTGAGGTCCTAATGTGAAAACATATTATAGGTGATTTGAACCAGGGTAAAAGTAAAAAGAAAGGACATTATAGTGGTGGAAACCTATTTTAGGTTCCATTAGACAAGGATGTTTAACCTTCCTCAAACATAGCTAAGGATACTACCAATAATAAAATTACCTATAGGTCTGAGTTTAGTCTTAAATAACAACATGCTTTTGACCAAATCCTTCAAGAGTTTCCAATAGTGTTTTTCACATGACCATACTTATGATTAGGATATTATAATTTATATTTCCTAGGTGAAATTGAATATCTAGTCCAAACAAAGGACTTCTCTATAGTAGGCTAATTCTAATCATTTCTAACCATTGTGGAAGATGGTTTAATTCTTCTTGTGGAGGACACTACATAATTCAACATTTGGACTCCAAATGACCCAAAATGGATTTAATTTGGTACGTAACTTATTTAGGAGTAACATTACATCCTTACATCCCTTTTGAGGGAATTTATTGAAATCTTTACTTGGGCTTATTCAAACATGCTTAGTTTAGACCCTACCTTGGTTATACACCACCTTATTGTACATCTTGATGCCAAACTCATGTAATAAAAATTATGAAAAATTCATCTTTGAATTGATGTATTATTAAATAAATATTTGGAAAAACTCTTATAAGTGAGATGTATTCAACCAATCAACTATTCATAGTGGATCTAAAATGTTATCCGAGTCAATAAGAAACTAGATGGAATCATAATCTACACTAATTTTAGAGATATAAACAAGGCATTTCCTAAGGAAAACTTTCCTCTACCAAACATTGACATTATTTTTGACTCTATAGCTAGGTATGAAATGCTTTCATTGATGGATGGATACTTAAAATACAACCAAATATGGATTGCACTAAAAGACCCCCATAAAACTATGTTGCTCACTCCATGGGGAATGTTTTATTATCAGGTTATGCCATTTGGTCTTAAAAATATTGGTGCCACATAACAAATATACATGAACATAATATTTCATGATATGATGCATGCCATTATTATAGACTATGTCGATGACATATTGGTAAAATAAAAGACCAACGATAATCATCCAACCACACTATGAAGAATATTTGAGAGACTACATGAATACAAGGTCAAAATCAATCTTAAGAAGTTCATTTTTGGATTCACTTTAAAAAAAATTCTTGGCTTCATTGTGTCTCATAGAGGTATTGAAGTTGATCCAATAAAAGTACAAGCCATTACTAAGATTCCACCACCTTCTAATTTGAAGCATCTCTATAATTTGCAAGTCAAGATCTAGTCTATCAATCACTTCATTTCTTAGTTGGATAGTAACTGCCATCTATTTACACACATAATAAAGAAGGGTGTTACATTTCATTGGGATGATGAATGCCAAAAATCCTTTCAATGCCTCAAATATTATCTTTCCAATCCACATATTTTGTTATTGCCTATGCCAAGAAACTTGTTCCTATTATACCAATCAACCATAGAAAAAGCCTTGGGGGCACTTCTAGCTCAGCATGATGATAATGGAAAAGAACATGACATGTACTATCTAATCTATATACTTTTTTCATATAAACATAATTATATGCCCATGAAAAATGCCTATTTAGTTATGGTCCTTGTATTTTACAAACTACGACATTATATGCTCAACAATAAGACCATAGTTATTTCCAAAGTAGATCCACTCAAGTATATACTATCTAATTTAGCTTTACAAAGACACATGGATAAATAGATCATGTTTCTTAATGAGTTTGAGATTGAATACATCAACCAGAAGGCCATCAAGTGATAGGTACTTATAAACTAGCTTGCTTAAGGTCTCCTTATAGACACATAACTTTTGACATTCTAATTCCTAGATGAGTCCATTATGACCATCATTGAAACACCTCTTGAGGAGTAAAATTGGAAACTATATTTCGATGGATCATTCATAGCACATGGATTGGGGGTAGGCTTATTTTTATTACACCACAGGGGGATCTTATACCTATAACATTTTGCATCAACTTTACTTGTACCAACAACATGTCTGAATATAAATTACTCATTGTAGGGATTTATTAGGAAATATAATGGAATATTCAACATATTAAGGTTTATGGTGATTCTTAGTTAATCATCAATTAGGTTAAAAACTACTTTCAGACTAAAAATGACAAGTTAGTGCCATACAAGGCCATGGTTGAGACTGTTAAACAATATATTATTGACATACAATTTGATCACATACAAGGGCTAGTAATATAATAATTACTGATATGGCCATCATTGGCTTTTTGATCCATCATCCAAAAAAGGAAAAAGAATATCAATTCCTTGTTGGAAATCTTCTAGTGCAAACTCATGAACCTATAACCATTCTAATGATCTATGATATTCTTGGTCTTATCTCTATATGGTATTCAAACATTTTTACCTACTTCCATGACCACATTATACCACTAGACCTATCTTGTAAAAAATTAAGGCATTTACCCACCAAGCCTCATGATATACCTTACTAAGACCAACACTTTACTTTTAAAACATTGATGGAACTCTACTTCATTATTTCACTTTGATATAATAAACATTAGTATTATGGGAAGTTCATGAAGGTGTTTTTGGATCCCACACTAGTAGGGATTTTCTATCTAAAAATTTCCTATGTAACAGGTATTATTGGCCAACTAAGGATGAAGATGTAGTTGAATATGTTTAAAAGTGCAAAAAATATCAAAGGCATGCCAATATAATTCATGCCCTAAGTAAAAAACTCAAGCCAATGCTTAACACATGTCTATTTGTAACATAGGGCCTCAATCTCATGGTTAATATTAACCTAAACTCATCTGATGGCCTTAAACACATCCTTACTACTACCAAATATTTTATTAAGTGGTTTGAAGCTATACCCCTCACTTACATAATTTAAAATAAAATTTCCAAATTCATCTTTAACCATATCATTTGTCATTATGGTATATCATCCAACATTATATCTGATAATGGAAGATAATTTTAAACTAAGGATGTTAAATCATTGTGTTTTGAGTACAAAATTACTCAACATTTTTGCATAACATATTACCCACAAGGTAATAGCCAAGCAAAAGCATGTATAAAAACCATTGTTAACATCCTTAAAATTATTTTCAATGATGTTTGTTATGATTGACACCTCCAAATATTATGTGCCCTTTAAGCATACCACACTAATTACCATACCTCAATAAGAGCCACTCAATATTCCCTTATTTATGGAACTGAGGCTATTCTTCCCATTGAGGTCAAGTTACCTACTTTGTATATTTCATTGAAACATGTTTTATATGATTAATCTTATTATGTAGTTTTCATATAAAAGTTAGAGTTGATGAAAAATTCATGGCCATAGTCAATAGCCTACAAGCATACTAGAATAGACTCTGTGGCCACTATAACTAGTAGGTCAAACACATAGAGTTTAAACATGGTGATATTGTTCTCAAATAAAACCAAAAGAATACCATGGCTAATAAGAAACACAAGGGAAATTTCAAACCCAACTAGATAGGCCCATACATCATTATTGTAAACTATGGCTCTAGAGCATACAAGATCACTATACTAGATGGGGATGAACTTGATGATCCAATGAATGTTATACACCTCAAGCATTACTTCAATTGAGAGACCTGAAGTATCATCTATGAGGGTCATTTTCATTGTATCATATTATAAATGTTATTATTTTTACTATATACCATTCTATAATGCTTGTTATTTTAACCAAAGTTGTTTTAACCCTCCCTCCTCAACCTTTTGACCTTGGTTCTGTTCAATTGGTTCCATGAGTACTTTCAACATGAATATTCAGATAAAGTTTTTTAGTTGATGTATCATTTGAGATAGAGGTCATATTTTGGATTAGTATGATAGTGGTTTGGCAATTTCATCATTTATTCTTTGATTCATTCTATTTTTTGTGTTACTGGTTATAACCATCTTTGGTCAAATCAGTGTACCACCATCATGTTACTCATATAATTACATATGGGAAAGTTAGTATAATTGATCTAATTTGTTAATTCCTACTTATAACTACCTATGGAAAAATTAGGAATAACTATCATGCCTTAAAGTACCACCTTTCAATTCCTATGCCATATTATGCCATTTTCTTACTTTGCCTCATTTATGAATTTGCTACTACCTAGTCATATTCCTCCACTATAAGGAATAACTATAGTGACTTGAGGTCCAATATTGGGCCTATGTAGGTAGTGATAGATTCACATTGAGGTTAGCTCAGTCACCCCTTTACCATGTTCTTATTTTACAATTAGTTTAAGTTTGAATACTTTCACCATTTTATGAGTTAAATAGTTTAGTATATTATCTTTCTCAATTGAGTTGAGATACTTTGAAAATTAAAAAACATTTTTAAAATAATATAAAAAATCCAAAAATAATCACTTCATATACCACTTCTTTGCCTTAAATATTTTGGGATCCTTAGCTATTTTATAAGAAACCACTTATCATTTAGTTTCCCCATCCTTACTAGCCTAACATACCATACTATTACCATTTTGTGAGATCATTCCCATATTCATATATAACATCAATCATATTTCCTTGATAATCATTTTTATTCTATCCTATCTCCTAGGAGAACTACTTTTGGCTTGAATTTTTTGTTTGACTTTGCATCAATGAGACTATGTAGGTAACATCCACTTGCCGAGTGCATCTGGAGCCAACTCAGCCACCCCCTTCCTCTTCTTATATTCCCCCCATTTTTTTGTTCATTTTATTATTTCTTATAAGTTAGCGAAAATGTTCATCATCTTTTTTATGTCATGTTGTTTGTACTAACATTATGATTAACCATTGGTGTCTATATTTCCTTTTGTTCTCATTATTTTCTTTTGTTTTGTGCCTATTTTTTTTTAATGTTTTATCTTTTGGTTTGTTTGTTTATTTGTCTATTCGTTTGCTTTCTTATTGTGCCTTGACTTAGTATCTCTATTAATTAGGTGATTCTTTTCACATTATACTTAAGTCCATCCATATTCATATGATAACATTATCATCATGGTTTTTATCATTGGGGCATTATTTTTAATTATTTGTTGAATTATGTGTCAATCCTTATGCATATTTTGGTTCACTTATCATGGTGTTCTATCATGATTCCTACCATCATTTTCTACAACAAAATTAAGCTTGAGAAGTCTTACAAGTAATATAGCCATTACATATCTCCTTGGCACCTAAAAAATTCCTAATCTACCCAAATCATTCCAAATATAGATTAATTAAATCATGACAAAATTTTAGTCATTTATAGTTAGGACATGCATCTCCATACTAGCAGGTTTCCCAAATTCATCTTTCTCCTCTTTATTGGCTTACTCTTATTCCATGATTCTGGATTGAATTCATAAGCCCCATTATCTAATTTGTTATATTACTCTCATCTTTATGCCAATGTTTATAATTACCTTTGTGAAAATCATTATGTCCCATCCCACTTGCACTGCTAATGATTATAACTGCCTATGGGCAAATCATTGTGTTTTGATCTAGCTGGAGGTTAATAATTATAACCACCTTTAGAAAAATCATTATCTTTTTTTCTACCCAACTAGGGCACATTTTTATTATGATAATGCTTATAACTACATTTAGGTTAACCATTATCTTTATGTGCTCAACTGGGGCATGTTTTTATCCTACCAATGATTATAACCACTTGTGGTAAATTCATTGTTTTACCTTTTAATGATTATAATCACATTTTTGAAAATCATTACCTTTTTGGTCCCATCATTTTCTCCTTTTGAGGGATTGATCATAGACCCTTTTTCCAATTGCTCCCTCAAGGGGTCATCTATAGTTAATCCAATACCATTAAATTTGTAGGCATACAAAACCTTTTTATTCTTTGATAAGATGTTATTGTGCCTATAACTTTCAACACCTTCCCAAATAGGGCAAATTATAGACACCTAAAACTAGCCACAAATGAACTTTGGTTTGACTTCAGACAAATTCTACCAACCATTACAAATTAGGCCTATAAATCACTAAACATCTCAAATTTGCTAGAACATCATTCATTAAATCATAGAATTTTGTTGAGACATCCCTAATTGGGGTATTCTATCATATGCAATAATAACCTCTCATGGATACATCCCTAATCACTTGACAACATCATAATTATTAGTTTGGCCTATGAAAATATTAAGTGGGGTACTTTCACACTTAAATCAAATCTTGGAAATGCTAAAATGCTAATCAAAATCAATTAACAAGCTAAGCTAGATTAAATGCCTAGTTGAATTATCCATTTCCAATTAATGAATATCTAAAAAGAGAAATTCAAAAATTCAAAATATCCTAGCCTTTCATCATTACCTTTATGATTTTTCAATCTCTCTGAAAATATCCTACAATATCTAATTTTGAGAGCCATGCCTAGTAATTGCAAATCATAATTACTTGACAACTATTAACTCTAATGGAGTTAGATTTTACTCACTTAGGTTTAGTTTGAACCCATTGTAAACCTAAACATAACCATAACTTTCCTTGGGTTAGAGTTAATTCCTAAGGCTATAAATACAAGGCCATAGCCCTTCATTTCTAATCTTGGATATTATAAAGTTATTATGTAAGATTTGCTCTATGAGACTCATGCCAATAGTGTTATAATAACAAAATATTAAGCCAAGACACATCAAATACATGGTGCCAAGGAGATAAGGAACTAAGAAATATCCATTATCAAATACTTTTTGATGCAAAAATTGAGCAAGCCATTCAATAAAGCCATTTGGATCTCCTAAGGAAGGTAAAAGAGTTATTATCTTTTATGTTTTTATTGTGTTTTTAGTTAGTTTTTGTTACTAAGCTCTCCCTAGTATCTAGGATAAGAGTGTAAGTGTTAGTGTGTTTATTTAAATTTTTATTACTTAAACTAACATAATACTAACCTCCCATATTGGATTCCTATGATCACAATTTTAAGACACTATATTCTCCCTTTCCCACTCCTCAATTATTTTTTTAGACCTAGGTGTATCTTGATTCACATGAATGATGATAGTATGAAGGATAGATGGAGAACTCAAAATTCTTGAAAGGTTTCTTGAAATATCCTCCATACATTCCTCTTTATTTAGATTCTCTTTATCTGCTCTCCAAACCATAGGTCCTCCTTCAAATAGGGAGATGGTGGGAGGGTAGGAATATCCAACTAGAGGAGTTAGAACATAAGGTTCTACATGTTGTTCTTGAGTGAGTTTAGGGATTGAGAAAGCACTCTAAAATCTTGGGAACTTCCTAGGCTTAGCACTCATAACTTCCTTCTTTCTTAGAACTCCTATACATTCATGGACAACATGTTATTGAGGAAGATGTAAGGGGTTTGAAGCTTGGGAACCTCTTTGTCATGGATTTTGTAACCTTCCTCTCTGCTTTGTCTAGGTTTGTCATGGGAGTAGTATTCCAAGGATATTGGCTTGGGGTAGCTGGAGGTGGAAATTCATAATATTATTTGTACTGAGATTATTTATCTTTTATGGCAAATATCTCAATAGAATGGATTTGACTCATGTTTTTTAACTCCTCCAACTCACTTGAGAAACTAGGTTTAGCTTGAAAGTGTAATATCCCATTTCAGTAGGGAATATCTAAACACAAATAACTTTGAACAAAGATACAATTTTGTAGAATAAATTCAAGTAAACAATAAGCCACAATAAATCTCTTAACTGCCAAATCACTAATCTTATTATTTGTCCAAATAGTTACAATAGATGTCTTCAGTCATTCATATAAAATAATATCAAAATACAGTCTTAAAACACTTGTCCTTTGCAAATCTACTAATGAAACCTGAATTCTAGGTCTCAGCCTTTTTATGTCGACACACAGACACTGACATCGGTTATACTACCGTCATCGGTCGACTGGGCATTGTTAACCTGCCGATGTCAGTCTCTGTAGATCTCTCTCTATCGATGTTGATCTCTGTGTGAACCTATACGGATCTGTATGGCTTTGTACAGTCGCCAATAAATTACACCCTATTTGTAGGACCTCTGATATGAAGATATATGACTCTAATATAGAATATCTCTATCTGTATAACTTATTTGAATCAAAACATAAAGAAATAAATACCTGTAAACCCTTATGATAGCTTCTGTGTGAAGTTATCTCTCAAAAGACCTAAAATACTGTGATAACCTCTGTATGAAGCTATCTCTCAAATTGGCAATAGATCAGCTGATATTTCACAGCCTCTGAATCACACACAATGAAGAGTTGACATTCTCCACTGCAAATGGAATCCTGGAACCCTTGGCTCAGTCTTCATAGAAGAATTCTTCAAAATCAATAATCAATAATCAATGGCTAATCCAAACTCTCTCCCATGAGAAACCCTTATACCCTCCAAAGGTGTGCTTTCTAAAATTAGATTTCCTCAAATTAGAACTTGGGTTTCTTAAATTAGAATTCCTCAAACTAGAACTTGGGTCTTAAAATTAGACCAATTCCTAAATTAGAATTAGGGTCTTAAAATTAGACCAACTAATTAATAATTAATAATTAATAATTAATTATTAATTAGACCAAATAATTAATATTTGATTAAATCAATCAAATATTATTATCTCCCTTAATTCATATCCAAAAAAACCCATCAAAAAGGCAAGCCCAGCTCCATCAAGACCCTCTATCCATCCCATCAGCCTACAAAGGTTGCATAATAGGCTAATCCTCAACTCTAAACATGTTAACTCAAAAGGGGACATGACAATCTACCCCTCCTGAAATTGCTTGCCCTCAAGCAATCATTGAATGATACACCCATCAAACCACCTGGATCCCAAATGTAGTCATGATCTTCCCTGTTGTCAATCAATGCAAACTCCATGCCATGTCCATCCCTAGTACTAAGATAAGCACCCCAACATCCAATCCATAAATGAAAATCAGCAAGCAACTCAAGCAAACTCCTTACCTGAATAATATCTAAATTTGGATTGTGAAGGCTCAAAATAGTCATATCATCAACCTGTGACCTGATTGTAACAAAAATCTGAGTCCTTACCACATGTGATAACTCCTAAACTGCACTCACCTCAAGACCAAGCTCATCCTCATATCTCTCCTGTGTTGGTGCCAATGTGCACTCGTCATCGCACTCTATGATGTCATGTTATATGAGCATCTCCATCCAATGAAAAAACATATATCTGAAGCTACTACCCCGTATTGCCTTAAGAATATGTGTCTTCCCATCAACATCAAAGTGAACCTCCATGTCCTTGAGACGAAGAGTAACTTCCTCAAATGAATGAAGCCACTTCATACCCAAGACTAAGTCTATATCCCCCATGTTTACCACATAATAATCAGCCTTAAACTCATAGTTGTTCAAGCGCAATGGGAGGTCTCTAATCATACACTCACACCTAAGAGTGTGACCATCAGCTACCTTAACTCTAATGCCCTCAAAATCTTCAGTAGTGAGTCCATGCTTCTCCACAAATCTAGCATCTATGAAATTATGTGTGGCTCCTGTATCAAGAAGGGTGATGAACTTTTACCCTACTAAAACTCCATGGAGTCTAAATGACTCATCCAACTGAATGTTGGATAGGCATGCCTCCTGTATGTGAAGCTCTAACTTTTCCACTGCCTCCTCAGAAGTATTCTGCTATTCGGAATCCTCTGAATCTGAATCCTCATAATATGCCCACATCACGCGATTCGCCTTGCCCTTAGGCCTCAAAGGGCAATCATGATGGATATCATATGGACCTTTGCAGTAGAAGCAAAGCTTCTTCCTACGTAGATCATTAAGCTCCTCATGATCCAAAGGTGGTGCTGCTAGATTGGCCTTGAATCATTCTTTACACCTGATTTATCTATGTTAAAATCTAGTCTCTCTGTATCTGCGTTAGAGCACTTATGGTCTCTAGATGAAGAAGTAACTTTGGAGTTAAATTTATGGGATGGGGCTGCCGTCTCCATACTAAGTGCCTTCTTCATAGCTACCTATAATGAAGGAGGATCAAAGGCTTTGATCCAACCTCTCAATGGCTCTGTCAATCCCTCCATGAAGAGAACTACCAATCTATGCTCAAAAATATTGGGCACCATGACTGCCAATCTCTGAAACTCCCCAATGAAGGACTCCAAGTTACCTATTTGTCTCAACTATGCTAGATCTTGAATGTAAACCTTAGGATCCTTCCTGTCAAACTGCTCAACCAATCTATCCACAAAGTCCTGGTACTCTGTCACCTGGTCATGCTGAAGCATTACCATACCATGGTACCACCAATCATGTGCTACTCCATCCAAGTGCAAAGTGGCGTATTTGATGGCCTCTATCTCTAACATTGGTCTTAATGCCAAAAAGGTGTCAAGCTTATGAACCCAAGCTTGAGTTGTCATCTTGTCGATGTCATCAAAAGTAGTCAAAGAAAGCTTACCAATAGCCTTCTTCAGCTCACTGAATTGAACTCTAGGCCTCCTATCCTGTCTACCTAATCTGTTGTGCTCTCTCCTCAGAGTAACAAAATGATCAAAGGACATCTCTTGAACATGAGGATCTAATTAGTTCCACTCATTAGTTGTAGCCATCAGGGTATCTGTAAATAGGAAATCACCTGCCACCTCTTTTGTTGGAGCCTCTGGTTCGTCTTGTATAAATGTAGGCCGTGTAGGTCTATCAACAGTCCTGGAATGGGTCTGTTGGGGTCTCTAATTAATAGTAACACTCATATTATCTCCTTGTTCCCCATTCTATCTATCAGGGGCGTTCATCCCCCTTATCATAGTCATAAGTGCTTGTAGTGTCTGATTCATCTGTTGTTGGCTTGTCATCATAGCATGGTGAAATTCTCTGGTGTCCTGATCAGCATCATACTTGTGGCCCCTGGGTGGGCTACCCTCACATCTATCACTCATGATAATCTGCTACTATTCTAACAATTGGGTACCTTTAAGCAAGGCTCTACTGCATGTGTTATACCTGTGTGGTCCCAACTCTTGTGGCTGCATAAGATAGTCACACCCTAAGGATGGCAAGATTTAGCTTTGATACCACTATAATATCCCCTTTCAGTAGGGAATATCTAAACACAAATAGCTTTGAACAAAGATACAATTTTGTAGAATAAATTCAAGTAAACAATAAGCCATAATAAATCTCTTAACTACCAAATTACTAATCTTATTATTTGTCCTGATAGTTACAATAGATGTCTTCAGTCATTCATATAAAATAATATCAAAATACAGTCTTAAAACCCTTGCCCTTTGTAAATCTAGTAATGAAACCTAAATTTTGGAAGGTCTCAGCCTTTCTGTGTCGACACACAGATGCCGACATCGGTTATACTACCGTCGTCGCTCGACTGGGCGTTGTTAACCTACCAACATCGGTCTTTGTAGATCTCTCTCTGTTGATGTCAATCTCTATGCGAACCTGTACAGATCTGTATGGCTTTGTACGGCCAACAATAAATTACACCCTATTTGTAGGACCTCTAATCTGAAGATATATGACTCTAATATAGAATATCTCTATCTGTATAACTTATTTGAATCAAAACATAAAGAAATAAATACCTGTAAACCCTTTTGATAGCTTTTGTGTGAAGTTATCTCTAAAAAGACTTGAAATACTATGATAACCTATGTATGAAGCTATCTCTCAAATTGGAAATAGATCAGCTGATATTTCATAGCCTCTGAATCACACACAATGAAGAGTTGACATTCTCCACTGCAAATGGAATCCTGGGACCCTTGGCTCAGTCTTCACAGAAAAATTCTTCAAAATCAATAATCAATAATCAATGGCTAATCCAAACTCTCTCCCATGAGAAACCCTTATACCCTCCAAAGGTGTGCTTGCTAAAATTAGATTTTCTCAAATTAGAACTTGGGTTTCTTAAATTAGAATTCCTCAAATTAGAACTTGGGTCTTAAAATTAGACCAATTCTTAAATTACAATTAGGGTCTTAAAATTAGACCAACTAATTAATAATTAATAATTAATAATTAATAATTAATTAGACCAAATAATTAATATTTGATTAAATCAATCAAATATTAATATCTCCCTCAATTCATATCCAAAAAACCCAAACAAAAAGGCAAGCCCAGCTCCATCAAGACTTCTATCCATCCCATCAGCCTACGAAGGTCGCATAATAGGCTAATCCTTAACTCTGAACATGTCAACTCAAAAGGGGACATGACAGAAAGGGTGGTTGGGGAAGGAATGGGGATAGTATTCCTGATAGGAAGGCTACCAAGAAGGAATATAGGGGTTTCCATAGGGAGATTATGAGTCATCATACTATTTATAGTCTTTATTATAGGGTTGATAGGGTTGATAGTGAGGCTAGTATGGGTGGACATAGGGATGATAAGGAAATGTAGGGAATATATATACTCTACATCCAACCATTAAGATTTATGATTCAATAAAGAACAAAAAAAACCATGAACATATCTAACTTATTCTCACCTTTGGATGACCCTTGGGATGAAATTTTAAATACTTATCTACTTCTTCAATGCTTAAAGCTACTTGAGATCACTAAATGATGATGTAATGTGCTTCAATAATCTTGAATCCAATCCCATCAAGTGTTATAGAACTATTAACTTACCAAAATACAACCTTAGGATGGGATTGTTAAGAGCTTTATGAGTTTGGGGTAACATGGGATTAGTTTAAGGTTATGGGTGACATGTGGATGGACTAAACCTCTAGTGTATGGGTCTAGCTCCCTTGGTTTACCAATCATGGATCAAATCCTAAAAATACTAAATTTATCATAAAAAGGGATAGATAAATGCATGAAATTGAAACCTATTCTATTGTAGGTGATGCACCAATATGAGTTATCCACCCTAACTAATCATTTAACAACACTAGTGAACTAGATGAGGACTAATGATTAGATCACCTTATTCCATAGACTACTAAGAATCAGTGTTTCGTGTGGAGGACATGTTAAGTGGTTGTAAATTTAGTATGAGTAATGTGAGGTCTATTTGTGACACTATAAATTAGATTCTAATACAAGCACAATCACCAACACTTTAACACACCATAGGACCTACAAATAAAAATCTCTTAGAAACTAGATGAGAACAAGGACATGCAAAGGGGAATAAGACTTCACCACTTATGAAAATCAACAAGCATATAAAATAGTAAGATATAAATAAAATATGTAATAATCCATATATAAGTTCAAGAATTTTATAAGGTACAATGTGGGTAGAATCTCTTCATACCCAATAGAGGGATTCATACAATAACCTTCTTACCTCAATTTATAGGATAAGTGAAGGTGAGATAAGTAAATATTAGCATGTATGTGTGGAAATTTAGGTCATAATGGTCATCATTCACTTTATAAAGTAGTTACAAGAAATCTTAACAGCCCCATGATATTTCCATGCATTGCCTTAACTATTTGATATCCTTCAATGAGAGTATGACATAGAGATGAAATGGTGAAGGATGATTTTATATTGGTTGACCTCATCCAATTCATGGCCATGCCAAAAATTTTAAATATTTCATCTCATTATAGTTACAAAGGAATAAATTTGGTCCAATTAGGCCTCCATGGATCATTAAATATCCTACCCTTACCCTTATGCATGTTGACTAGGCCAAAACACCTAATCCTCCATAACCGACATGAAGTGTGCATGTTTTATTTAGTGTATCAGTCACAAGTGTGCTTATGTCCCTTAATTTAGTCACCTATTATCCCTCCATGCCAAGAAACATCTCCCTTCACTAACCAAATAGGGCTACTATACAATTAGGCCTAGTCTCTTAATGTTAACTACTTGGATGACCATGAAACTGACATAGAACCTTCAATTATGGGTGAGTGTGTCTTAGGTCTAAATAAATATATAACATAATTACATGTCCCTTTTCAATAGTACATACCTAGAACTTTTCCCATATAGGTGACTAGGTCACCTTCTACTAGCCTTTCTAGATTAGCTTTCTAGTGCAGAATTATAGGAGCATTTCTAGGATTAAATGAGAGAATTTTGTCACTTAAGAAGGTGAAAAATACTTAACACTACCATCATGAATTATATTCAATGGATTAATATGTTTATATCCCTATTTTATTCCCAAAACCCTACAAAAATATAGTTTATGATGAATTTGTATAGGTCTCCATACAACTAATGTCCTGAATAAGACATCCTCAGAGTGAAATATGAGTTTTAGGTGTCTCCCAAGACATGTTATGTAGTTTGAATGAAAATATCTCAAGTTTTTCTCCATCAAGTCATTAAGACTAGTTTAGGCATGTTTATAAATGTTTTACCTCTTAACGATTGTTCATATTCATAAGGGATTGAAATTCAAGACAAAATCCAATAACATGAAGTATATAACCCTTATAAATCTTCCTTAGTAGTTGAGGTCCCCATACATCTGCTCTATATACTTCTATTGTGGAAAAAGTGCTTCTCGGGCTCAAAGCCTTGTAATTTGGGAGTCAATGAAGAGAAAAAGGTGTAAAGGATAAAAATTTATTTTTAATTGACTTCTAATACCTCTCAAAGGTCTATGAAAACCTTCCAAATATTTCCCCATTACTTTTTTATCCATATATCCTCTTAGGTCCTCTATAACCCTATTAGATCTTGCATAGGTTTGTAGGCTTCTATGCTAATTTTACCCTAGAGACCTATAACTTAAGTTTTATTCTATTGATATCAGTCCCAAAAATTCATGGCCTTTTTTTAGACGTGGTTACTCACCTTTATAATAATTATAGTCTTTACAACATTCTCCAACCATGCCATTGTCTCTCATTTCCATGTACAGGCCTATAACTACTTTTTAATGCCTAATAGGTCCAATTAGTCTATTAGGCTATTTATTTCTCAAAGGAATAAACCAATTCAATAGAAACACTATGAGAATTTATAAAATAAGTGAGAGACCCTATTTTAGCCTTTATAATTCACCTCCTTGCATGGTCTCCCACACTTTAACCTTCCTACTAAGGTTCTGCTTATCGGTACTCAATTAGGGCTACCTAAGACTGTGAGTATAGAACACCTTATTTTGATAGAATTTTTGGGTCATATTGATCATTATAATCACATGGTTTTCATTTTTATATACCCTTCAAAAAATTTCAATAATTCTAAACTTAGTCACTTTGATCTTCATGACTCTACCTACTTGCATGTATGTGTTATGTGTCCCTTGACAATGTGAAAGTGACCCCTTACTTTTAATGCCTTTGTAACCCTAAAATATGTGTTATTACCTTTCCAATATCCTTTTAAGATTAAAATTCAATTTCACCATTTTTATCATTATTATCCTCATACCTCTTCTCACCCTTTGATTTTAGAACAAGAAAAAGGTTTCCATTTGGTTAAGCGGATAACTTTATAATCTCATTTGGTTTGGTATATGAAAATATTGAGTGACCTTTATTTGGTAATATATCCAAATTATTATTTTAAGTTTGTCAAACCTCTAATTTATTTGACCTTTTCACACCTTCTAATGCAAGCTATTTTTACCATTATACCTTTTATCTTCCTTCCCATTTTGTATACCACTTATGCAGTTGGTTTTAGGACTAGTAGACCTATACATGTTTAGCTATGTTTGAATCACCTTGCTGACTTCAAAGATGGATTAGGATTCATATTGTATTAGGAAATAATATCCATGTGATTTTCATCCCTTAGTAGACCTGTTCTCTTATGTGACATTCAAGACACCTTATCATCCATACTGGTAAGCTTGTAGGATGGTCTTATGTTCTTGATTGTCCTTAAGGAAGTCATTCCTTGAAAGATTATTCAATGATATCTTGGATGGTTTATCATGTTATTATTATTCTAGTATTCTCACACCTATGTAACTCTTACAACTCATTATTGATTTAATGTTTATTCAACTTGCAAACATAACCCTATGTGTGCACTTGGGGATCTTGACTAAGTTTGTCTCCTCTTGGAGTCAGTTTGGTCATCACAAACTCTACTCCTATAATCCTCCATGATTATTCATAATCCATGTACTCCTCATTAATCCTCAATGACTTCTCTATGCTTTTCATGTTCCTTATTCATCTTGAACTTGTGAAAGGACCAATAAACCTCTTCACTATCTGCAACCTTGAAGGATTGAGAGACATAATTGGTTGTAGGTGTCTATAGAGGTTTTAGGTCTTTGGTTTCACTCTTATGATAATGTAAAGGATTATAATATTATTCATATACCTTGAAAATAACTTAAATTCCCTATATATCATCTTTAATGCACCTTTATTACTCATAAAGATGACACATTATTTTGCATAGACCTACAACTAGCAAGGTCACTTCATGGATGAGAAACATGCAAGACTAGGGATATATTTATAGTGTTTAAAGATTCATTTGTCATCTAATAAGACTAATATAAATTAATCAAAGTCTTGAAGGATTTTTAATATTTTTTTATGGCAATATTTTTCTCGTTCCCTAGGTTTTATCATGTTTGGAAGCCATTGTTATATGGACAAGCCTGTAACTTAGAAGATCACATATGTTTTACTCTATAATGATCTCAAACATGAAATAAAATGGTGAATAATAAGGTTTAAATAATTTAAATACCCATGGAAAACACATGTAATCACCAATTCATAAAACCCTTTCAAAAATGCATCAAAACTATTATAAAGTTGACCCCTTCCTAAATTAAGAAGACAAGTTTGACTGCTTAGATTATTAACCATTATTAATAAAGCACAAGCCATAAATATAAAAAATAATTCCAAGAATTGGAATTTCATGAGACTCCCTTCCTCTTCCCAAAATATTATCTCACCATCTACTCTCTCCTATACAAACTGAGCAAAAAATTGAAAGGATTTTCTAAGCTACCAAGGAGAATGATGGAAAGAAGGGGTTGATTTTTGGCCTTTTTAACTTTTAAACAAATATATTTCCTTATATGATGCTTTCACTAAATTTCATATGAATATTTCTGACCTCCTTTGACCCTGACATGTCTATATAGGTCTGTACAAGCCTAAAACACCTATAAAACCCCTTATTTTCTACATTTTTTTATGATTTAGATCCTTAAAATCCATTAAAAAGCATAAAGAGGGAAATATGAGGTTAATAAACATTTTAAAACATAATTTAAAGCTTGGGGAATTTGAAATGTCACCTTTCCAATGTGTGGGACCCCTTTTTGATTGATGGAAAGATGTGTTTGACTTCTAAAAGGACCCTTTTATGCATAAAAACACCTTGTCATGACATTATGATGGAAATGAGACCCTTTTGGAGGTAATTATTATAAAATGTGACACCTAAAAATATCTTTTCCAAGGGTTTTCAATGTGGATTTTGACTCATATGATGTTTGAAGGGTCATTCAATGACTTAGAGAGTTAGTTAAAGCTTGAAATAGGTCTGAATAAGTATACCATGGAATACAACCTTATATACACCCTTATACCTCATGTTAGGAATCAAAATTTCTTGGAAACCCCTATATAATGATGGAAAATATTATGTCACAACAAGTGGCTTAAAATAAGCATAATCAATATGAGAACCAAAAACCTTAACTTTATCAAAAAAGGAATAGATCACCATCTAGGCTTCATAAGGTACTTCACATCCTTCCACTCATTGAAGGACCACCATGACAACTTAGTACATCATACAAAGACTCAAAAAAGGTTTTCATGTGAAAATCAATCAAAAAATAACTAGCACATAGAATGACACCTTAATAAATGGTAAAAGGCTCAAAATGAGAGAAAAAGAGGACATCACAAGGCATGCAGGGAGATAAGGTACCATTGTAGTAGAAAATTTCACCCTTATGAAAGGGTTTTTAATGCTCTCTCACTCCTCACTACAAAATGGGATTTGTGGGTATCTTGTGATTGGGTTGAACCTCAAGAGAAGGCTAGTTCCTCTTGGTATCTCACCTAAATTATTGATTCTACTTAGAAAAGGGATATAAGGGATACAAAGGATTACTAAAAAAAATAAAGTGATGCATAAAAATAAAATACACTCAAAATTGTATGAAATTAACACTAAGGTAGTTCAAAGATAGCCCTCACTCACATAATCTCTCCAACTCATCCTTTTGTATCAATATTCCTAAAACTAGGCCCACTAAGTAAGACATGAACCATCGAGGAGTGTAAGACTCACACTATACCTTTATTAATGACAAAAAAATCACAAGTTTATACCTTTAGTTCAATGGTGGAATACCTAAAAAAGGTAAGAAATAAGGATAATTACTAAGGAAGAACACCTTTACATAAAGCAATCAAACAAAAACTAACTAGAGCACTAGATGCAAGCAAGAGATAAGTAATATAAGTTGTCTTATTACTTCAAAGGATGTTTTTACAAAGTTTGACTAGATTTTGCCTTGTCAAATGAGAGTATATCTTAAAAATGGGGAGGAAAAGGGATATATAGGAGAAAAGGGAAGAGAGAGGAGAATAATTCTCTCAAAATTAAATAAATGTCACTCAACCACCTTACATGGAGTCTCAACAACATTCACAATAATTAAGCATTGATCATCTCTTAAATAATTAACCTTGAAAGGTAAAAAGGGTTTTCAAGCTTTCCCATTAGCCTAAAAAGTCACTAGAAGATGACAGACTTTGAGGAAGATGATCTCATACTCCACTATCTTTGACAAAAGTCTTCAAAACTCTATATGCCTCAATGAATGCTCAAATTAATTCCTCAATTCCCCAAAATCCTCCACTTGCACTTCTTTTCCCCATTCAACTTGGCTTCTATAATTAATTTTTCAACATGGTTAGTGATCTGGAATTTGATGTTTGCAACTAACCTTGAAGGTTATCTTTGAGTGTTTAAGTTTTGATGTTTTCTTTTGTTCTCAACTCATATTTTCTCCTCCAACTTGAAATCTAAAAATATCTTGGACTCCATTGATGGATAAGCCACCTTCAACTATCTACCCTAGAACCTACTCTCAAGGCCATTTATCATTATAAGGACCACTTTTATACTTGTATAAGGATTCTAAACATCCATAACATTCTTATGAGGAATAAAATGAAGATTTTAGCCACCTTCAAGACCTATAAAAATGGTGGAAATATCCAATAAACTTGAAACCATTTACAAATTATCAAAAAATAGGTTTTTGACCTTTTAGCTCAGAAAGGCACCCTAGAAACCCATGGGAAGGGATCCAAATTCCACATAATGGTTATTTATGTCCCATTAGGCATATTTCATGCACTTATAACATTTTTCTCTTTGTAAACCTGTAAAATTAGGCGTTTTGAGCCTCCTAGTCATGAACACATGCCAATATATTATAAAAAATAGTAAAACATTATATTTATATATTCCCATACATGTTATAAGTGGTTTATATGTGATTCTAGGTCATTTCATGGACCTATTAGTTTAAAAACTCAAAACTGGTCAAAATAGGGTCTTTGGCCACTCAAACAGGCTTACTTTATTAACAATCATTCATAAAATATAGATCTAAATTCCATATATTATTTAAATTAATATTTATTCCATATACACCCTCAACTTACTTGAAAATTTTGGGTTACCATGTGGAAGTTGTGCAAAGATATGCACTCAAAAAGTTTGTTTGTGGTGTTCTACATGCATTTTGGATTTGCTTATAGTCTTAATGATAGTTCATAAACCTAAGCCCCCAAACCAACCAAAATAATTAATTAATTTTAATTACATAAGGGCACTCAAAACATACTAAAATAATTTTTCAAAACTCCTTATGGGATGAAAGATATGAGCATTTGAAGAGGGGGCTTGAATTGGGTGTTAAATTTTGAAAAGTTTGAATTAGATATTAGGAGACAAATATTAATCTTAAATTTTATTTATCTGATTTAAAACACATTAAAAATATTTGAAACATCTCAATAAATCATATGATAGTTCAAAAAAAAATTGAAATAAGTAAAAGTTTCAGACTTATGCTCGTAGGCCTATGTTTTGAATCCTTTATCTAGCACTCAAGGGCATCCTTGTATGAAACCATGAGTTTATAAAAAATAATAATGTTTATGGAGACTTATAAACACATTAAAATACCTTATAACTCTCAAAAAATAAAAATAAAAACTTTTATTATACCTGTACCTTTCAAAAACCTTCTGAGCTCCAATGGTGGCTATCAATAGATAAACACATGGTTGTGACAATATAATGGATAATTACACTATATATATGTCAAAAATAAGATTATTTATTCTTATAAAAAATTATTAACATCATTTTTACCAAGTTTCATAGTTATATCTTACTTGTAGAGACCTGTAGATGAAGTTTTCTAAAAATTTGCTAGTGGGTTACCTACATGCTTGCCCAATTATGATTGCATGTGGTATTTAACAAAATAATGATTGTTTATATTATTAGTTAGGTATTTATTATCAAATATATATCTTTTTGTTGTCATTATTATAATATTTACCAAATTTTATAACTTTAAACAACTTTTAGATGCTCTAAAAACACCAATTTCTCCAAGGTTGTCAATGGTTGCCTAAATTTTCATGGAGAGTGCCTCAAGTTTGAGAAAAAATAGTTTTTATGTCCCTTGTTATACATTAAAACCTGAATTTATTGAGAGATATATTATATCACAAGGACACATTATACCATGTTTCGAGTTTATATCACCTATATAACACCTTTACACCTTTAGTTTCCCAAAATTAGCCCTCAAACTAGGACTGTAACTATATTTTCTAGTTTTGGACTCCATTTAGAAAATGAATTGGAATATTATTATTATGGAGTGTGATTAGATAATTATTAATATTTATTTTATAATATCCATCTATCTATATAATCCTAAAACCTTCATAAGGAGACCAATCCTTCCATACACAACTAACTAGGCCTGTGGACTATAGGGTCATAATTTTAATATTGAGGACTTTCATCTCATATTTCATGGTATATTCAATACACCTTTATGAATATTATGTTATTAATGAAGCTTCACTTAATATTCAATTAACTCTAAAAACCAACCTCTAATATTTTAACTTATACTCTTTGAATTAGAAACAAACTTAACCCTATACCATTGTCTAAGCCAAATGAGGGTGGCTATAGGTGAAATATCTTTCTTGATATAGGTGGAAACTCTCTTTTAATATTAGGGATTATTTATATTAGTGTAAAAACAATCCCATATTGGTTTTATATATATTTTCCTAATTGGTCTTTGATAACCTCTTATAACCTATAACATGGATGTTATAACCTATTGTCCTAATTGGTCTTTGAGAACCCCTTATAAGATCATCTCCTTTTACTCTTTACTCACCACTAATTTATTCTAGTCAAGCTCTTCTAGGTGTAAACACAACAATATTTTTATAGGTCTAATAAATATAATATGATATCATGATCACATCACACTTTTTATAACCCATTTAAACCTTTAAATCTTATTCTACCATGAATTTTCACTCTTCACCCTCCTTAGAGCCACTAAGCTCTTGTAACCTTTTTTTCACAATTTCTCTTGGTTTGACCAATATACAAACTTTATTGGAGATATAAGACCTTATTTGACCACCCTCTATCTCATTTCAAGTATCTATAAAGTTTCAAGCTCTAAATCCTTATTTCATAGGAATTTCATTTGTTAACATCTTTCTAATTAGGCCTCTTAATCCCTATCACACTTACCTAGACCTCAAATCCATACTATACTATATGGTATCAAATAAAAAGCTTGTGATTCTCTTTAAACATGATAAAGTAGGTCTGATCATAAGTTTTTATGATTTTTCACTAGTTCAAATAGGATATATAGGTTTTTTTGGTTAGAAACCCTAGCTAGACCAAATATGCATGCTTGTACTCGCTGAGAGGCTTTAAATTCCTTTTCTTGAGTTTTATGAGGTTTATAATGGAGCCAAAAAAATTTCTAGTTCTACATTCACAATATTCATCTTTCCAAATAGGTTATAATCATTGAACGATCTTCATATGTCTTAAACTAAGCAAAACTCAAAATTGTATATCCTCTTTACAAGACTGTGCATGAATATGCAATGTTTATTATCCATTTATTTTGTTTTATATAATTACATAACAAATAATACCTATATAAGGTCTATATTACCCTTGTTTAACTTTAAAAATACTTTACAAAAAATTCATCAATCTTTGTATGCTCTTAACAATGCAAGTCATAAAACATTATGTTCTTTGGTTTTACTAAGGGTTTCAAGGGACTGTTCATACTCCAAAGGTTTCAAACATTTCCAATGGTTAGTATTTTGATCTTAATTCATTGTACCATCATAATTAGACTCAATACTCTTATTTCTTATGCCCATTCTCATGTTCAAACTCACATCTTTGTCTTGGACTATGTATATAGGGTACTAATTGTATTAATAAATTTACAGGTTATCTTGATATATATTTTATAAATGGAAAAAAATTTCCTATATTGGTTTTACATATAATATTTTATATTTACATTAATCATAAACTCAAAATCCATATTTGATATTTACACATTTAAATCAACCTAAACCTCATACCCTTATCTTAAGTCAAAAAGAGGATGGTTATAGATGCATATTTTAGGCTAAGCCTTGCATACTTTTTTCCTCTTTGTGTTGACCAATGATGTCACTTGATCTTAAATGTGTTATAATTCTTATGATTTTAATAATTTAACATGGATTCCTAAAAACTATGGCATTTTTCACACTATTAAACACTCATGTCTACCTTGTACCCTACCTATAGTTCATGAATAACTATGTGCATTCCTTAAAGGTAAACTCTTTTGTTCCTTGAATATCTACATTGCCTCACCTTATCTTGAGGATATTTCAACCTTTGGTAAATTTTATGATATTAAATATTATTTTCAAATCATATCTCTATATGTTTATCACTCCCTTCAATATCTTCACAACAACTCAGACCTCTATCACCCTAATCTTTACTATGCTTGCTCATTTAACTTGGTTATAGGTGCTAATTAGGGCCCTTGATTATGTTAAGTAATAATTTATCTATGGATAAACTTATTTATATTTAATTTAACACTTGATTCTTTCATAATCACCCCATATACCCTTTTCAAACTTTGTGGACAAACTTACTTACATTCCACTAGGTAGTGATTACTATTTGGAAACCCATGTCACTTTACAATGCAAGATTCTCTCAAGATGTATTCAAACCTTTTGTAGTTATCATTATGTCTTGAGATAATATAGGATGATTTCAACCATGAATTATACCTTGAATCCTTATGGACACTAGCTATAGTGATTGGACAAATAAGATAGTTGTAGGTGTAGGTTTTACATTATGTACAAAATAATGGAAAAGGGAAAGTTCAATTTAAGAATCAAAATTGTTCTAATATTTTTTTAAGCCTCTTAACATCCATATTTATTTTATAAAACACCCGATTTACCATATGTTTGTTAATTATGATGAAAAAAAAGGTCACATTTACCTTAATTTTCACGAAACAACCTTAATAAATGCTAATAAGACAAAAAAATGTGATTTATCTCTCTCAATGTGACTCCCAAGACTAAGTTTATATTAGGATGATATTAGTCCTTATCTTTTTGAGAAATACTTCAAGTGGGGTTACTAAACCTCCTTAAGATGGATCTCCATGACCAATCAAGATCAACTTCATTTTGTAGTGAATCTTGAACTGTTGTAAGTGTTCATTTTGTTCATTGATAACATTTGAAAACCTCTTACTTGTCTTTTATCTCTCATTATTCAAGAATATTTCACTAAATGACTTGAAATCCAATGAACCTATATAAAAATTAGACCTATAATCAAACCTTGTTGGCTCTCTTCACACTTTTCTATTATGTATGAAAATTGTATAGATTATGCACTTCTCTATAAGCCTGTACATTGAGAATTAAGTCTCTTGATGATATTACATAATTGTGACAAGTTTTGTGAGTGTGTATGGGCCTTTACCTACCAATCCATATTATCATGACATTCTTATCATATATTTGTGTTCATGAATATAGGTTAATAAGCTTTCAGGTCTATAGGTGCTTGAAGTTCTTCATGAAACTTGCTCAAGATATAGATTTAGACCATTATTTTCATTTATCAAGATTAAAACTAATTTAATAGTGTTTCCCTCACGTCATTATGGGATTATTATTTCCATTTAAAGCTAACATGATGTTCATAGTTGGATATTATAGACATTTTGCATAAGTCTCCATGAAAAGCAAACTATATGGAGAAGGATGGCTCTTTCAACCAAACTTATGAATTCTATTACTTTGGAGGATTTTATATGATTTATGGAAGATTATATATGATTGATGGAGGGTTAGAAACATCTGAGACTAGCCAAAATGAAGATAAAAGAATATTTGTATCAAAATTAATCAAAGCAACTTGTATGTTAAGACCTTATTCTTTCAAGTGAAACTAACTCATGCAGATGAATTAGCCAATGAAACAAACATGAAAGGTATATATATGAGGATTGTAAGAAACATAATAAAAATAATTCTTCTCCATGATATCCTGAAGTAAATAAATAGAAGAAAATTTTGACCCTATCTAAATGAATAAGCCATCTAAACACCCCTACACTATTAACAATTATTCATAAATATGGGGAGATGAAATAGATAACCAATGCCACATGGAAGGAAACTAGGATCCCTATCACTGAAAAAAGATTATATCCCAATTTTCTCTCTCCTGACTATACTGAGTGAAAGCTTGAGGCTCTTTTAGAGCTATCAAAAACTTTGCAAAATAGTTTTTCCTTAGAATGAAGAACTAAAAGCCTATCTATGCAATGCAATAGTTTTGATTTTTTTTTTTTTGATGTAAATAACCTTTTATTCCTTTTGCAAACATTTTATAGTGCTTAGATCTCTGTTAATGGTAGAAAACCTATTTCATGCCTAGTTTGTAGCTAAAAGTTTTTCCTTTCCTTTATTGGTTATTCTACTTGAATATGATTTCAGAGTCCTAAGACATGATATTAGGGACACCATGGATTCATGCATATGATAGATTAGCTCATTTATTAATCAAAACCTTTAAAATTTTATTTAGGCAAAACTCTAAAAGGCTCATCTTTTTACTCCCAAACTCCTCTCCTCCACTCAAAATGAATTGAAATGGACTTGAACATGTCTAAATAGGGAAACCATGCCATAATTAGGTGGAAGCAAGTCAAAACCAATTTTAATTCTTCAAAAAGTCACATTTCACTTAAAACTTCTATTTAGAAGCCCCTCAAGTCATCTAATGCACTTTTGGGGTTATTTTGGGAAAATTATCTTTTTTATACATAATATTTGACTTTTTATAATATCTGAGACCTTGTACAAACCTACTTATTTCCAATGAATGGTTAAACACCCTAGAAACTATCTAGATCCTTCACATATAGTTCAAGACTGATTTACAAGCCTTTTCCTTAAAATCTCCAAATTCACATTAAAACATGATAAATTATTTTCAAAAGAGTTCAAGGAACATTACGTTTATATTATCTTTCCACCATTGGATGATCCACTACACAAGGGCTCTTCACAACTCCTCACACCACATCAAGACCTTCCAGGATACTACGTTACATCATCAAGTTAAGATTATAAAGAGAATAATAATTGGGGTAAAATGCCACTAAATGGTCTAGAAGAGTGGCCTAATCCATCTAGGAATTTTTTTTTATGTAGGCTAATTTTGGATAACATTATTGGTAACCTCTTAGGCTTGCATGCCTATCTATGTTAAATACTAGTTGCCTTCTTATTCATTGGACTTATGAGGTCATAAAAGTATTTCTCAAATTGATTTTCAATCAATCAAAAGGCTTTAAAATTATTATAGGAACTCTCAAAATAAAAATGAAAACCCAAATAAAAATAACAATGTGCTCAAATCATTTAGTGAATGGAAACACACAATGAAAGGGGAATATGCACAAGGTACTTGGAAGAAAATAGTAAAATCTACTTTAATATGTACAAGGATGAAAATCCTTTTAATAATAAGGTTTTAGATGATTTCCATCTACTAGGTAGGTAATACCTCTGCATCCATTTCAGAAATTTGAAAGGCATTATGTTATTTACATCCATGGATCAAGTAAGGTCCACTCCACAAGCTATCAAACTTAGTATGGTTTCCTGGCTTAGCCTTATTTAAATCCCACTTAGGAATGAGATCACCCTCTTTGAAATAGCTTAGTATGGATCTCTTTTAAAAATATTTCTTGACTTGATCTTGATGTGATTCTATTATCTTTATTTCTAGGTACCTCATTTCTTCAAGCTCCATGAGCTCTGTCATCATCACACTCATAGGTTCACTCTCCATCAACTCAAGCTAATGGGATAAATCCAAAGCAGGTAACTTGAGAGAGATGGGAAACTTGGATTATCTCCCATATACTATGATAAATGTTGAGTTACCAATGGAAACCTTGGAAATCACTCTATCGGCCCATAAGGTTGTCCTTAACTTTGAATGCCACACTCTTTGGTTCTCCTCCATAGTCCTTTTAATTATTATAATCAAGTTCTTATTCATTAACTTTTCAGGTTCATTTCTTTGGGGGTAGTAATTAGAGTATTTATTAAGGTATATGCCTAGCTAAATTTCCCATTCACTCATCTTCATTACAAAAAATGCTAAGGCATTATCTAAAATTATGGTTGTTGGTACACTAGACCTTGTCACTATACTATCATAAAAGTCCAATACTATTATTTCATTGGCTTCCTTTAGAGTAATTACCTCCACCCACCTAGTGAAGTAATTAGTAGTAGTGATTGCCAACTTGTGTCATCCACTATAATATGGATTGATCATTCCTATAAATTCTAGGCCCCACTACATGAAGGGTTTATCTACCTAAATGGGATTAAGAGGAAGGGTTGCCAACTTCTACTTGCCTACAAAGAGGGCACTCTTCTATCAGTTTATCACCAATGAATATGAATCTTTAAACATCCTAGGCCAATAATAACCATCCCTCATCACATTTTCATCTATAATTCTTGGGGGAAAATGACATCCTATAGGTCCATCATGGAATTTATCCAAGAGTCTAGTCACTTGATCATCATCTATGCATTTGAATAGCATCCTATTGAGGTGTTTTCTAAAGATAACCCCATCAATCAAAGTATAAGGTATGGACTGAAGTTTGAAGTATTTTATCTTTGTTTTTACCATACCTTGAGGACACTCACTTGTTAGCAATAACCTTGCCATATCTTGGACCCAACTAGTGTGAGGTGGAGGTGAAACTATCTATAATTTATCTTATGTCATCAAAACCTCTTTCTCTTTATAAATGTTAGTAACCATGTGTTCACATAATCCATTACCTATTATTATCTTATTGAATTAGATTATTATGTCATATTCCATTACTCTTATAATCCAAGTGGCCCTCTTCTCATTCAGGTCTTTATTGAGAAGGAAGTCTCTCACTCCAGGATGAGACACCATAAGATATATTTTGTTTTTGGATAGAATAGGCCTTAATGTTTTTATACTTTTAATAGCTACATGGAATTTCTCTTATACAAAAGTATACTTTTATTCATACCCTTTAAGATTTTGGATAAAAAATGCAATTAGTTGTTCAAGCCCTTTTCCATTATTTTGTATCAACATAGCTAATATGTTATCAATGTTGGAAATGTCATATAATATGAAATCTTTTAAAAAATAAGGATTTATGACTATAGGTGATTAAGAAATGGCTTATTTGTGTAATATCCCCAACCAATTGGGAATATAGAAAAAATAAAGCTCTGAACAAACATACAAATTTTGCCAAAATAATTTCCAAATAAATCACAATATAATCTCTCAATAGCAAATCAAAGGTCTTATCACTTGTTCTTCTAGATGATTACACAATTGAGTCTCTGTCATACAAATAAAATAATATGAAATATTCTATCTTAAAACCCTAGGCTTTTGCAAATTTGGAAATTAAGCTTGAATCTGGATGTCTCGATCTACTGTGTCGAACACACAGTCACCGGCATCGATTGATATACTACCAATGTCGGTCTCTGTCGGTCCTTCTCTGCCGATGTCGGTCTTCAATTGACTGATGTCATTCACTGGGGATCTCTATCTGCTGAGGTTGGTATTTGAGTGGATCTGTACGGACCTATACAGACTTCGTACGGCCACTAATAAAGCACAACCTATCTATTTTCAACCCTTGATCTAAAGATATATGGCTCTAATATAGAAGATCTCTATCTGTATAATTTATTGAATCAAAAACCTAATAAAATAAATACCTGGAAAGCTCTGTGATAACTTCTGTATGAAGTTACCTCTCAAATCTATAAACCTCTATGATAACTTTTGTATGAAGCTATCTCTCAATTTGGCAATAGATTAGCTGATATTTCATAGCCTCTGAATCACACACACTAAAGAGTGGACGTTCTCCAATGTAGATGGAATCTTGGAACCCTTGGCTTAGTCTTCACAAAAGAATTCTTCAATATCAAAAATCAATAATCAATAATGGCCTCCATGAGAAACCCTTATACCCTCAAAAATATGTGCTTACCCTAATTAGGGTTTATTAAATTAGAATTAGGGTTTCATAACTAAAAATAGACTAAATAATTAATATTTGATTAAATCAATCAAATATTAATATCTCCCTCAATATATGTCAAATCCTTGAATCGACTGAAGCTGGTGAATCAGGGAGTGATTCTGCACATGACCATACCAAAATAAGGGCGCTCTACTACATTTCAAATATCCCTAAATAATAGGAGCTCATGCCAAATGTGTTGAAAGAACCTGAATGAAAACCAACTATAGAAATTTTTCTAAACAAATCCAAGCCAAGCTCCATTATGACCCTCTATCCAACCTATCAGCCTATGAAGGTTGCATAATAGGCTAATCATCAACTTTGAGTGACGTCACCTAAAAAGGGGACATGACAATCTGCCCCTCCTAAAATTGCTTGACCCCAATCAATCGCAAAACAATGAACCACTCAATCCACCTAGATCCCAAATGTAGTCATGCTCTATACTAATGACAATCAATGCAAGCTCCTGCAATATCCTCTAAAGTAGAACAAAGAGGAATTGATAATCAAACTGGTGCATGAAACTCAACCAAACTCCAAGATTACACATACCATAGTCAAGAACACATGAGAAACAAACTCTTGAAGTATCATAACCCAATTATAATGGACAACTCAAACTACCAATTCCATCTACAAAAGATGGTGTCAATCCATCCCATAACTGATCCCTCTATAAAGGTAACACAACTAACTATACCACACTGTCATCTGTGTGAGGAAAATCAATTTGGAAACTCAACTCCACTGGTATGCCAAACTCATCAAGACTAGGGACTCCCAAATCTTGAACATGTGTAGTAGCTCCAACATGTTCCTCAACAACCACTGTAGGAATGTACTCACCACCAACCATCTCAATATATAAATGGATTGGGTCTAATGCTGGTGAAGACCGCAAATGCTCCAACTCCACAGTCACCTCAGCCAAATGAAACTGTGACTCCTCAAAATCCAATTGCATACTCTTAAGAATCTCAAAAGTCACCTTGAGCTATTGAGTAAGCTCACTCACCTTATCTTCCTTGACCGATAATGCATCATATGTTATGTTACCCCACTCAATAAGATAATCTCTGTTGATTACCAACTGCATATAATCCTGTCTCAAAATTTGAATAGCCTCCCATAAAGAGTGGATCTCTGTCAAGGACAAATAACTACCTCCCTACTCAATGCTAGTAGGAGAACCCCATCCATAAATTGCTAACAACTGATGAGTAGCACCGAAATGCTTACAAGTAGTAGCAATGTCTCACTCACTAACTCTCAACTGATTAGACACCTGGTGGCACTAGCTAGATTATCTCCTATAATCCTCCTCTGATGCATGGTCCAAACGAGTAGACTCAAAATCACTGACCTCTGTAATACTACCATCCATGCTCTGTGAATCAACTCCAAATCTCATATCAACATATAGAGTATCAACAACTATAGCATCACTATCTAACTCCGTATCAAAGGAAACTATCGGTGAAACTAAGTCCTCAAAATTGTCCACTACGTTATCCTGGGTGTCATCTACAATAATCAGATCCTGGGACTCTTCTACAATCTCTGCCATAGTTGAGAGATCATCTACCCTTAGTGCACTAACATCTGAGCACACCTCCCCACTCTGAGTGCAAGCATCAGACTCATCCTCATCTTCACTATCTTCTATCTCATAATAATCATGGGACATGTTATTATCCCATCTAACTAATCTATAGTGCTCCCTCCTCAGCTTAACAAAGTGATCAAAAGACAACCTCTCCTAAACTTGAGGAGTTAGTAAGTCCCACCCTCATTCACTATCATATATCATGTGGATTAGTCTTCGAATGGAGGGTATGAAAGAAATTCATTTAACCTCTTCAAACTTTGTTCCAGCTTCTCCATATCCTTGTCCCAATATTTCTGAGTATATGAAGTCATCATGATTTACTAATTGATTTAACAAACTACCCAAACTACCCAATAGGATGGCAGGACATTAGCTCTGATCTACCCAACAAGATGGCAAGAATTTGGCTCTGATGTGCCCAATAAGATGGCAGGAATTTGGCTCTGATACCACTATAATATCCCCTTTAAACAAGGAATATAGAAACACAAAAGCTCTGATACCACTATAATATCCCTTTCTTAGGGGCTCCTTTTTCTAAGCAAAATCTTTGATACCACTGTAATATCCAATTCAAATAGGGAATATAGAAACACAAAAGCTCTGATACCACTGTAAATCCCCAACCAATTGGGAATATAGAAAAAATAAAGCTCTGAACAAAGATACAAATTTTGCCAAAATAATTTCCAAATAAATAAATAAATCATAATATAATCTCTCAATAGCAAATCAAAGATCTTATCACTTGTTCTTCTAGATAATTACACAATTGAGTCTCTATCATACAAATAAAATAATATGAAATATTTTGTCTTAAAACCTTGGGCCTTTGCAAATCTAGAAATTAAGCTTGAATCTAGACGTCTCGATCTACTGTGTCAAACACAGTCACCAGCATCAGTTGATATACTATCGATTTCAGTCTCTAACGGTCCTTCTCTGCTGACGTCAGTCTTCAATCGGTCGATGTCAATCACTGGGGATCTCTGTCTGCTGAGGTTGATATCTAAGTGGATCTGTACGGACCTATATGAACTTTGTACAGTCGCTAATAAAGCACAACCTATCTATTTTCAACCCTTGATTTGAAGATATATGGCTCTAATACAGAAGATCTCTATCTATATAATTTATTGAATCAAAAACGTAATAAAATAAATACTTGAAAAGCTTTGTGACAACTTTTGTATAAAGTTACCTCTCAAATTTGTAAACCTCTGTGATAACTTTTGTATGAAGCTATCTCTCAATTTGGCAATAGATCAGCTGATATTTCATAGCCTCTAAATTGCACACACTGAAGAGTGGGCATTCTCCAATGCAGATGGAATCCTGAAACCCTTGGCTTAGTCTTCACAGAAGAATTCTTCAATATCAAAAATCAATAATCAATGCATAATCAATAATGGCCTCCTTGAGAAACCCTTATACCCTCAAAAAGATGTGCTTGCCCTAATTAGGGTTTCTTAAATTAGAATTAGGGTTTCATAATTAAAAATAGACTAAATAATTAATATTTGATTAAATCAATCAAATATTAATATCTCCCTCAATATATTTCAGATCCTCGAACCGACTGAAGCTGGTGAATCAAGGAGTGATTCTACACATGACCATACCAAAATAAGGGCACTCCACTGCATGTCAAATATCCCTAAATAATAGGAGCTCAAGCCAAATGTGTCTAAAAGAACCTGAATGAAAACCAAATATAGAAATTCTACTAAACGAAGCCAAGCCAAGCTCCATTATGACCCTCTATCCAACTTATCAGCCTACGAAGGTTGTATAATAGGCTAATCATCAACTCTGAGCGATGTCACCTAAAAAGGGGACATGAAAATTTGATAGCTTAAAAATACTTATTTGCTTTTTCATCTCCAAGTGAGCACCTAAGTCATCTTTAACATAGAAATTATAGTCTTAACTAAGATTTGAAAACCAGGTATAAACCTTCTTACAAAATTATCTTTCCAATGAAACTTTGATGTCCCTTCTTATGCTTAGGCAAAAACAAGGTTAATATTATACATATTCTATTAAGATCAATGGTTAGTCCATGCTTTGATATAATATGACCCAATATTTTACCCTCATGGATATAGAAAAGACACTTCTTGGGATATAATGAGATCACATACTCTTTACACCTTTCAAATATCAACCTCAAGTGGTCTAAGTGTTCATTAAACTTCTTAGAGAAAACTGTTATGTCATCTAGATAGATAAACACCATTTTATTGATAAAACCTTAAAAATCCATGTCCATGGATCTTTTAAAAGTAGCTCCATCATTTTAGAGGCTAAAATTCATCTTATAATAAGCATAAGTTCCCTACTTAATGGTGAAGGTAGTCTTGTATTGGTCTTGTTCTATGACTAGCACCTAGTTATACCTTGAGTACCCATCTAAAAGAGAGAAATGTTTTGAACTAGTAACCATTTTAAGGAGTCTCTACATGGATGGAAAGGGGTAATGGTATTTCAAAGAGACCATGTTCAAGTCTCTAAAGTCCACACATAACCATATTTCACCATTCTTATTTCCCATAGGCACCAGGTTAGCTACCCATGAGGAGTGCTTGATAAGAAAAATAATATTAGACTCAATCAACTAAGTTAACTCTTTTCTCATTAGCTCTTCAATATTTGGGTTGATTGGCCTTTTATTCTACCTAATAGGCTTGGCATTAGCCTCTAACTCTATGGTGTGTTGGGATATCATGGGTTTAAAACCACTTAGATCATTGTACTCCCAAGCAAAGACATCTAAGTATTCCTTACAAAGCTCAATAAATGTATGTTTTATACCTCATTGCTCACCATTCTAATCTTAAGAATCTTGTCCTTAAAGATGAGGAATCTCTTGTAGTTTTATTCATCAACAAACATAACTAACTTATCTTTACTCATGTTATTCTCTTAATGTAAAATACTTTCAAGGGTGAGCATCCATTTAGGAAGCTTATTTGACTTTATTTGAATAATATGGTCCTCATACTATTGTTGAACTCTACTTTGGTTTGTTGAGGAAAACTCTACATCTTGCTATAGAAAACAAGTAATCTGTTTATCACTATAAAAGACTTGCCAATGAGCTTAATTATCTAATATTAATGGTCTCACTATCACATTGACATGTCGTTATATTTAAAATGTCAAATTGAGGCCTTATAGCTCCTAGCCTATCAACATGTTAATTTTGTTCATTTGATAGTAATTGGATATTGAAGGCTTCAAATTATTCAAGTATGTCCCACACTCTATGTTTTTAGGACTTCATTATGGGGTTCTTAGATGAATTTTGACCTCTCACTTGATGTACTATTAGCTCACTATCCTAGTACATGCATAACTACTTTATTCCCCTCTTATTATCTAATTAAAGACCATAGATGATGACCTCATACTCAACTAAACTTTCATTAAAAACTAAATTGGAACTTATATGATGAAAATTATTTTTTATTAGAGAGAGATATTAGCATTACACATGCACCTACTACACACTTTCTCCTTGAACCATCAGAGAACATCTTCTATAATCCACTAGTATCCTCTTATGGCCTAGTGAGGGATGGTATAAACTCATTCTCTTCATTCAAGAAATAAAATCCCATGTATTTTTATTCAACACATCCCAAAGGATCAAGTAGCTAATTTTCACTCCATAACTCATCTAAAAACATATAAGGTATCCCCTCAAGATGATTTTTTAGTTATTAACCAGAAAGATGGTCTTCTTCATCTATAATAGTATAATTGATGTTTGGGATACTCAGACCATAAGAGTATATGTGAAATTAGGCAATAGGTTTAGCCTTGATAGACACCTTGGTCCCATACCTTGTCCTAAAATTCACATAGGATCAATATGCTTCTAGGTAACCCCCAATTTTAGTTGTGAAGTATCTAGATAAGCATAGATGAAAGTGAGGAGGCACCTATAAAACCAATACATATTGAGCCAATAAAAAACTAGGACAATCAGGGAAGATAAAGTTTAGACCTATGATAATACCAATTATTTTTATAGAATATCCATCAAGATACAAAACCCCCTTAGTTTGGGGTTTATACTTTAAACCAAACTAATCTGCTATTGATTTTGACATCATTAAAGTGTTTGATCCATTGTCTACCATGTAGTTATATACCAAGGAGATAAAAATGATTAAATAAAGGTATAAGGGAGGATGTTTGACCACTTTTCTTTGTTTTCATTAATTTTCTTTGGTTGTATTAGTGAGGACTACACTCTTGTTTCTTAGTGGCTTCTTTGAAACATTAATCTTTTACAAGCCCTCTTGAAAGATATCCACTTGAATAGGCTTATAAATCATGTACCACATTGGAACACTCATATTGGAATTATTAATTTTCTTTAAAATTTTGATGTACAAACCACCAAACTGTACTTGTGCTTTAAGAGCCACAACTATGTTTTGAACCTATGAGTTTTGGGGTACAAAGGTGTTTCCTTGGTTTTGATTTTTCTAAGTTATAAGAATTTGGGGGTTAGTAGTAGGATCATTTGGTTTTTATAGTAATGGAGTAATATTATGATATTATTTAAATCCTTCTTGGATCCCCTCCATGTTCCTTCTCTTGAACCTCATGTTGGCTACCACTAGAATGTTTGCTTGGATAGAACTAGCCTATTAATTGAAAGCATAACACTTTTCTTGTTCATAATTAATAATTATAGAACCCAACTAGTTTGTTTGTTCATTATTCCCTTTACCTTGTTGAAGATATTATGGTTTGGTCATCATAGGCACTTTTGTATTCTGGATGAGCCATGAGAGCTTGATTAAAACCATAAATAACACCCTACTTCCATTGATCACTGAAAGCCTAATTGAACTCAATGTTTGGGACAATGGATTGATTGAATGATTAATTCCAAGGAATTTAACCCTCAACTTATTATTAAATATTATTATGAATAATGAATAGTGTATTTTAATCACTTGTAACATTAGTATTGTAATTATTTTGCCTAGCATAGTTAGGTTGTCCTTGTCCTTGGAAATTTGCCTTAAAGGGTGGCCTATTATCTTAGTAAGGTTGTTAAGGATACTATGGGGGATTATAAGGTCTATTTTATTTATTTTTATACCTATTTACATTTACCAACTAATTTCTCAAGGTTTGAAACATATTTTTAAGTTCTTGAAAGTCAGTAAACTAACTAGTTAAATGTTTTATCTTATTTTGGTGTAGGTATGACAACAAGAGTTGGCAAAGGAGGAGTGATGATAAGGGTAGGAATGAAAATATGAGGTGGTTTAATCTTGATAAAAAATGTATTAGGTGTAATAGGTGTGAGATTTACAACTTGTATTAGGATATTCACTACTTTGATTGCCACTTTATAAGCATTTGGTAGTGTGTTTCCCCCATAGACTATATCATCACTACAATGTCACTATTGAGAGATTTAAGATATCAAAGGAAAGCATAATTAGGATTAAGATTGACATATATTGGAATAATATCCCATGTATTTTTAAGCCTATTATTTAAATCCTACATAACCTCCTGAGGAGCCTCTTTATTGTAGTCAACTATTCTACCAATGATAAGTGGTCACTCTTATCTTCAAACCTCTTGCACAAAGAATCACTTAACTAGTCCCATGTTATAATTGAGTAAGGATTAAGTTTCCTATACCAATCCATGGACTTTTCTTTTAAATAAATGTCTAATAACCTAATGGCCACATTTTGTTCATTGATATCCTAAATATTACAAAAGTTAGCTATATCTATGATGTGTTTAGAAGGAGTTGTAGAGTTATCTCCTATGCAATAAGACACACTCTTAAGGGATGCCACTAGGATAGGGTCATAATTATTGAGTTAAAAAGGAAATTTATAATTAAAATCCATAAAATTCAAATATCTAGGTTCAACCGTGGTAGTGAAAGGGCCCAAAAAATATATTCTTGTAGAGTTAGACTTGGAAATTTGTTTAAGAGGAAAGTTTCCCAAATATGGATGAGTGTTAGTAAACCTAAATATTTTTTCTAATTTAAAAGTTAATTCAAAAAATTTAGAAGGAATACCTATAGAAATTGATCCTATAGTCACCTTTGGAATGAAAGATAGGTATTGTTCTACCACCAGAATGTTGGGTGTTTATTGGACTCACTAGATGTTAGGAGTGTGGATACAATAAGTATTTCAAATGGATCAAGACCAACATCAATCTCAACCAATATTCTTCAAATATTATCCCACTAGGCATGATATAAAATATTGTAGCACAAAATTTCACCCTTGTGAGAAATTTTTTTAGGCTCTCTCACTCTTGGCTATAAAATGGGATCAACCCTAGGATGTGGGTATCCTATGATGGGGTTGAACCTTGAGATAAGGATGGTTCTTCTTGGTAGCTCACTTTAATTAGTGATCCTACTTGGAAAAGGGATATAAGGGATGATTATAAACAAAAATAATCAATATTTATAAGACTAGGCCAACTAGGCAAGAGATGAAACATGGAGGAGTGTAAAACTCACAATATAACTTCATAATTACCATAAATCAAAATTTTAGACTTGAAACAATGGTGTAATACCTTAAAAAAGGTAAGAAAGGAGGATAATTACCAAGGAAGAACACCTCTCCATAAATAAATCATACACAAACTGACTAGAGCACTAAGTGCAAGAAAGAGATAGGCAAAAGAAGTTGTCTTATTGATTAAAAGGCTATGTTTACAAATTTTGATAAGTTTTTTCCTTGTCCTATTATGTGCTCATGTTAGACATCTATGCACAATTTTTATTCATCGGTATTAATCCCACTACCTTCATGAGTTATCTCATTGTCTTGAACAAATTGGGAAGAAAAGGGATATATAGGAGAAAAAGGAAGAGAGAGGAAAAGAAATCTCTCAGAATTCAATAAATTTCACTCAACCACCTTCTATGGAGTCTCAAAAACATTAAGATTAATTAATAAATAATACTATCTTAGAAAATTAACCATTAAAGGTCAAAAGGGTCTTCAAACTCTCCCATTGGCCTAACAAGGCACTAAAAGACAAAATATTAAGGAAGATGATGTCACACTCCACTATCTTTGATAAAAGTATTCAAACCTATATAAGCCTCAATCAATGCTCAAATTTGTTCCTTAACTCCCAAAACTCCTCCATTTGCACTTCTACTCCCCATTCCACTTGGCTTCTATAAGTCACTTTACAACATGGTTAGTGATATAGAATTTGATGTTTGCAACTAACCTTGAAGGAATCATTATTTGAGCTATAAATAATAATTATGTTATAACTGTAAATAGTAACTATGATGTAATTGGATGTGGAATAGGTAGAGGATACTCATATGGAAGACCTTCAACTTTGAACACCTAATTTATATGTATGTATTCTAGGCATTTGTGCACTATGGATGGGATGGCTTATAGCTTCTATATCCATGGCCTACCCAATAACATATCAAACACACTTGCACTAGGTACTACTTAGAACCATGTGGCCATATGTGCTAGTCAAACCTATAACAGAATCACAATATCCCTGATAGAGCTCTAAACATGACCAAAAAAACCATTGATAACCATGTCTATGGAGAATTTATCATGTTTTGAATACCCCAAATACTATGAAAGTGTCATAGTGACAGTGAATAAGGAAAATCTAAACTAAATGTTAATGCTGAGATCATAAGTAAACTTGATGATTTGAAACATCAAAAGAAGACTATCAAAGATCTCAGGAGTCAGTTAGAAGAGGTCAACATAAGGTGTAAGTCAAAGAAACTTGAGTATGACCAGTTAAAGATAGATCTATATTACTTGAAGGTTGAGCATAAAGACTCATAGAAAAATTGAGCAAGTTTGAGAAAGAGCATGAAAATTTAGAATAAGTCAAGAGTACTAACCTAAAAAGATCAATCAAGTAACCTAATACTGTAAAGGGTAAGTTAGTATGGAACCATGGTAAGTACCAAAAAGTTGTTTCCTACATCTATCATAATATAGAACACATTAAAATATCATGTTATAAATTTTTTTATTTTTGATATTTTCTATTTTTCTCAACTCATCTTTTCTCCTCAAATATGAAAAATACTCCATAAGACCTATAAATCTCTTGGAATCCATTAATGAATGTCTTCAAGCTTGATCCACCTTAAACTAGCTACTCTAGAACCTACTCCTAAGGCCATTTATCACCATTAGAACCACTTTTAAACCTATATAAGGATTACAAACATCAATATAAATCTTATGAGTAATAAAATAAATATTTAGGCCACCATTGAGACCTACACAAATGGTGAAAATATCTATTAAACCTTCAACCATTCATAAAATACCAAAAAACTTGGGGTTTTTGACCTTTTATCTCATAAATCCACCCTATAAACCATTTAAAATGGATATAAGTACCATATAATGGTTATTTAAGTCCCATTAGGCCTCTTACATGCATTCATACCATTTATCTCTTTGTAGCCCTATAAAAATAGGGATTTTAGGCCATTTTGGGCCTCCTAGGTGACCACACATGTAAATATATTCTAAAAAATAGATAAAACATGAGAATTTGGTTTTTACATACATGTTATAGGTGGATTTCAAGTGATTCCATGTCATTTCATGGACCTATGAGTTTAAAAACTCAAAACTAGTCAAAACAAGGTCTTTAGTGACTCATATAGGCTTACCTTCTTAACGATCATTCATAAAATATAGATCTACATTCTAGAACCTATATACATGAATATTTATTCCATATACCCCATATTTTTTTATAAAAAATTTGGATTCCCATGCAAAATGTGTGTAAGATATGTATGTAAAAAGTTTGTTTATGGTTTCTACATACATTTTAGATCTACTTATAGTCTCAACAATAGTTCATAAACCTCATACCCTTAACCAACATAAAACATTAACTAATTTTAATTATATATGTGTCCTAAAAACATACCAAAATAATTTATCCCAAGTCTTTATGGGATGAAATATATGAGCATTTGAAGAAGGGGCTCAAATTAGGTGTCAAGATTTGAATTATTTGAATTAGATCTTAAGATAAAAATAAGAATTTTCCATTATATTTATATTATTTAAAACACCTTAAAATACTTTAAAAATATCCATCAATCATATTGTACTTCAAAAAAACTTTGAAATAAGCAAAAGTTTCAGAGTTATGCACATAGGCCTATGTTTTACATCCTTTAGCTAGCCCTCAAGGGCATCCTTGTATGAAAACATGAGTTTATAAACTATAATAATGTGTATTAATAGTTATAAACAACTTAAAATTCCTTAAAAAATTCAAAAATTTAAAAAAACTTATTTCATACCTATACTTTTCTAAAACCTTCTAAGCTCTAATGGTGGTTGTCAATAGACGAACACATGGCTATGACAAAACAATAGATACTTACAATATCTATGTGGCCAAAATAATATTATGGATGATTATAAACACTAATTAAAATAATTATTATCAATTTTCATAGTTATATCTCACCTGTAGAGACCCATAGATGATTTTTTCTCAAAATTTGCTAGTGGGCTACCTACGTGCATGACTGATTATGACTGCATGGGGTATGTAACAAAAATGTGAGTGTTTAAAATATTTGTTAGGTACTAAGGATGAAATATATATCCTTTTATTGTCATTAATATCATATTTACCAAATTTGATAACTTGAAACCACTTTTAGATGCTCTAAAAATACCAATTTCTCTAAGGTTGTCAATGGTTGCCTAAATTTTTATGGAGAGTGCCTCAGGTCTGAGACAAAAAATTGGATATGTCCCTTGTTATCCATGATAACCTTAATTTTTTTATGGATATATTATATGAAAATTACCCTATGTACTAATTTTGGAGGTTAGATCACCTATATAACACCTTTAAACCTTTAATTTCACCAAATTAGCCTTTAGACTAGGATTAGGACTATATTTTCTAGTTTTAGACTCCATTTATAAAATGACTTGGAATATTAGTGTTGTGGAGTGTTATGATATAAGTATTTAGATTTTTTTTATCATATCCATATAGATATATAACTTTCCAACCTTCATAAAGATACCAATCCTTCCATACACAACTAACTAGGCTTGCTGACTATAGGGTCACAATTTCAATATTGAGGACTTTCATCTCATAGTGCATGATTTATTCAATACATATTGATTAATATGATTTCCTTCATGAATATTTACTTAATATTCAATTTAATCCACAATCAAACCTCTAATATTTTAACTCAAACTCTTTTCCTTAGAAATAACCTTAACCTTATGTCATTACCTAAGACAAATGAGGGTGATTGTAGGTGAAGATATCTTTCTTGCTATAGGTGGAGACTCTATTTTAATCTTAAGGATTATTTTTATCAGTGTGAAACAAATCCCAAATTGGTTATATATATATATATATATATATATATATATATTCCTAATTCATCTTTGAGAACCTCTTATAACCTATAACCAAGTATTGGACCCATCCTTATTTAGGATACATTGGTATAGTTGTATATGAACAATATTATTAAGGACCCGTGTATGTGCCAATGTACCTTAAAACACTATATCCCATTAATTTAGTTTTATATTAGGTTATAATATCCTATTTTATACTTGGATGTATTCAATTCATGCTTGGAAGTCATGTCTTCAACTCTATGTCTCTTTACTTAGACATTGGGATTTTAACCTCATTTTCTATAAGATTGTTCACTAAACCCATAAAAAACATTAATATTTATAATTACACCCCATATTATATCTCAAATCTCATGCCTCAACTCATTTCTATTCACAAGTTCATTTCCGTTTACTCTTTACTCACCACTAGTTTATTCTAGTCAAGCTCTTCCAGTTGTAAACACAATAATCTTTTTATGGGTCTCATAAAGACAATCTGATAGCATGTATTTTATCTCATGATCACATCACACTTTTTATAACCCATTTAAACCTTTAATTATTACTCCACCATTCATTTTCATTCTTCACCCTCCTTAGAGCCACCAAGCCCTTGTAGCCTTTTTTTCACAATTTCTCTTAGTTTGACTAATATAAAAACTTTCATGGAGATATAATAACTTATTTTACAATAATCTATCTCATTTTATGTCTCTATAAATTTTCAATCTCTAATTCCTTGTCTACCAAGTACTTCTATTGGTAGCATCATTCTAATTAGGCCTCTTAAGCCATATCACACATACCTAGACCTCAAATCCATACTATACCATATGGTATTTGTTGGCTGAATATTTTGTCTATTAGTGTACTGGTAAATAAAATAGGTCTTATCAGCCAAAGCAAGAAGATTAGTCATCTTAATGTGTAAGTTTATAACATCAGAAGGAGACTTCTCTCTCCTCTCATCAAGGGGAGGTTCCCTGTGGATATTATATATATATATATATATATATATATATATATATATATATATATATATATATATATATATATATATATATATATAAATAGAAAATAGTACTCAAGGGTAGGACCAGGAATCCATCTCTCTTTCTTCAGAGATGATGTAAACAAAAAAAAGGAGGAATTCAAGAGAATGATAGACAACACTCCTCTTCTTTCAGAAGAACTATTCAACCAGCTACAAGAATACTCCTGGAAATAAAAGCAAATTATGACTGAAGTATGGTAACCAGAAAATCAAGACGCAACACAAAGTCTGCACAAGAAATACTCAAGAATAATATATGAAGAACACTGAAAGCTCAAATTCTTTCCAAATTTCTTTACAAAATAATGAAAATACAAACACACTGAAGGCAGCTATGGGGGCACAAAGTCTCTCCACAGTTGATTCTCCAGGACACCTTCTTGACAAATTAACTAATTCTACTTATTAAATCAATAAAACAAATAAGATATCATAGCACAAAGTCTAAAAAATTCCCTTATTTTCATTAACAAAATATGATAAACAGACTGAGCACAAAGTCTCAGTGATGCCTCTCAATTTCGGCAGAGTTTCATTTAGATTATCAAAAAGAAGATGATCTTTATTACAATCAAGAAAAGTCCCTTATATAGTCTCTTCAAAAGGACTTGGGAACAAATAATACATCAATTTGCATTGAAATCTGTTAAGGAGACATGCTGGAATTTAGGGGCACTTTTCCCTTTTGATTTTATCAATACAAGGAAATAAGTTGCATTTATTGAAAGTTTGTACTTCCAATGTTTCACCCGACAATTTTAATCTTATCTTCATCATTCCTCCTTCTTTGGCCAATTGAATCGGGTCTTGGATTTAAATTTCTATTCTATTTCTTCCCCACTTTCTACTGGTCTTGGCCTTGAAAATTGTGAATGTATTCTATGTTGTATGTTCAAAAGATCAATGGCTATTTTATTGTCCCTAAAATTGACGTCTTCCTGCCCGTCACTGTGTTTTCAATGGCTAGTTGACTGTGCTGAATTTGACGTGTTCAGGCACATCATCCATTGGTCTTATTTTATCTTCCACTTGGCACTTTTCTAGACTTCACTTTACCCTTTTTGGGCCCTGAGAAATGGTCCTTCACAAACTTTCCTCAGGCTTCTCCTCGGGCCATTCGCTTTCTGCATACCCACGGATTTCCTTCGAGCTTTCCTTTAAACATTCCTGTGGACATTTTCTCTGGGTGAAATTCCCCAAGCAAAAGTCTGGGTGAAATTCTCCCAGGAATTTAACAAATCTTTGAAAAATTCAAAGGGTGCTTTGGTCGGTGAAGTGTCCTCTGCAAAGACACTTGTCCCTCAGAAAAGTACTTTTGGCTTTGAACCGACCCTTTGAACCTTTTTGATGAACCTTTGTTGAACCGGTTCAAAGGTTCAATGAAGCGTGCCAAGCCCTTGTTGTTGAAATGCTGGTGTTTGCTGATGAAGATTTTCAATTGAACCAAAACTTTGAACCAAATCCCAGAAAATGAACAAATGCTAAAAACCAATTCTTTTGACTAAAAACTACCTGCAGAGTCCGTAGATTTTTCTTTTCCTACATAGTCCATAGATTCAAGCCTACGGAGTCCATAGATCTTTTGAAAAGTTTGGAAAAATGAGGATTTTGAAGGCTCAAGACAAAATTAGGAAAGGGAAGAGATAATTTTGGTTTTTAGGACCAAAATAATTCAAATGTTGTCCCAAAAATAGCTGACATTTTTGGGGAACAATAGCTGGCTCCAGTTGGGGAACTTTTGTCAATTGTAAAACAGATTGGAAGGAGTAGAATCCAGATTCTCTAGTGCCTTCAAGTGTAACATTGGGATTCAGAGTCATGCTTTCCAGAAATGAAAGGCAAAAAGGATGAAAACAAACAACACAAAATAGAAATTAAAACTATACAAATATACATATATACAGGGGTAATGATCTAACACTTCAAGGATTGAAGTTGTTCAAATGCTGCTTTTTGGGAGACAATGAAAATAATGTTCTATTCTGGTAAACTAGCAGGAAACCATTTTGTCCCCAAAAATAGTGACGGGTGAATGGAGCTCTCCATGAAGAAACTAATTTTTTACATCTTCTTGTTGACTCTTTCTTCTTCTTGCCCCATGGCAGGATGTGGTCTTCAAAATGGAAATTATCACTCCTTATTGTCTTGGTGACAGATTCCTTTGCCTGATTTTGATTTGCAGTAGCATGGTCCAAGATTATAACTTGTTGTTCTGTTGGTTCAGTCCAGCACATGATTGGATCATCCAAGTCAAATTCTTGACAAACTATCAGACCACCATCTCCTTTGATGTCAAGTAGTTTGACTTCTTCATCTTGAGAAATCTTCAATTTAGGCAACAAAAATTCACCTCCAGCTGTATTGTTAGTGTTGTTGACTCACAAATTACATGAAGGAAGAATATTTCTTTGAGGAGATATCAATACAGTCCCAACTCCATCATTGGTAGAAGAGTTGATGTCATCATCAAAAGTTGATCTCTTATCAAATTTCTCCTCATTAGAGATGAAATATCCTTCCTTGTTTATACTATGCTCTACCAATTCTATTGAAATCTTGTTTAGATCAATTCTTGAATTGTTAGCTATATGACTTTCATATGTAGGAACATGAGCATCTTCTATGGTAAAGAAATAGTTACCATTGCCTAAAGATTCAAATAGAATTTGTGCTATAGGGGATGATGTTTGGGTAACCACATACTTTGCTTCCTTTCTAGAAAGTAATCTTTTCATCATGCCTTGGACAGGGATCCTTGCCTCAGATAGATCCATTTTCAGTTCTCCTCCCACGTCCTTGCAAAAATTTTGTTCGAGCAAAATACCATAAGATGCTAGAACTTCAGCCACTAATATAGTCATTTTAATCCTCTTGTCCAAAAAGGCTGCAAATGCAAATTGAGCATCTTTGATCTGCCCCAGCAATGGCACTTGCTTGTTCTCCATGGAGAAACATCTACCAAACATCTTGGTCAATGTGAGACCAAGAGTCTCAACAACTTTGGCAGGCATGACATTGTCAGATGCACCTGAATATATTATACAATTACTTAGCTTGTGGCCATTGATTAATAGGGAAACATAGAAGGGCTCTATTTTTCCAGAAGCAGCTAGAGGAGTAATAATCAAATTATTTGGACTAGGCGTATTTATTTGGGAATCAAAAGTCACTTTTTTGGCCTTTTGCACTGCAGGGATGGTCTTATTTTTAACATATTGGACAACTTATCCAGTTGATTTGGATTGGACTGTAAGTACTCAAATTCAGACATTTGTATTTTTGTCTTTTTTACATGGTCAATTATATCAAATGGCTTAAACGAACTAGGCACAGAGATAGGTATTTTAGCTTTTTGAGTTTTAGAAGGAGCGGGAGGTATAATAGTTTGTGAATTAGAAGTAGAAGGAGAAGGCACAACAGATGTATTTAGCTTTTGAATTACTAGATCTTTTGGTTGAAAGGGTAGAACTGATCCATGCTTGGCAATTGTGACTGCTGGTTGTGATTGTTCTTCTGTCCTTCCTTTATCAACCTGCTAGACTGATTAGTTCTTAGATCTAGTAAACACTGCATATGATCCATTTGAAGCTTCTCCTTTGCTTTCAGGTTCATCCTGATAATTCAGGAAACCAATGTGGGAGTCACCAACTAATTCTTCTTGACTGTCTTCAATGATATCAGCATCATTTTCTTGATATAATTTAGACTGATAAGAAAAATCTGATTCTGTCTCAAGATATCCTGTTGCTGAATTAGTTGGAGGAGCTTCCAAGGCAAGTTTTCCTTATGGAGGAGGAAGACAATTTTGTTGTCCTTGGTTTCTGGCAACATTGCCCTGATATGACTGATTTGGGAATGTTCTTCTGTATGTAGGAGCAGAAGACATTCCTTGAGCCATTTACTTTTTGAGGGCAAGGAGCTCATTTGTTAATTTTTGCACCATTGGATCTGTGGTGCTTATAGATACAAATTTTGATGATGAAGCTCTATTTTTATTTGGATCTCTTCTTATTTTTCTTGCTAATATGAGATCATCTTCTACTTCATTGGCCAAAAGTTGAGCTACCTCGAGATCTATTTGGCCAGCATGTCTCAAGATGAAACTAACTTCTAGTAGCTGAGAATTATTGAGAAAGCATTTAAGATTCTCAGCTGTAGGTTTGGCAATCATAGGAATTCTATTTCTCAACTTGTCAAATTTAGCTATGAAGTCTCTCATAGGCTCATGTGGCTCTTTTTTCATTTGTGTAAGTTGAGCCAGAAGTGTATGCGCATCTTCTGTAGGTTCGAATCTAGCTTCAAACTTATCTTTCAAAGTAGTCTAATCAGTCACAGATCGAGCCTGTAAATGATAAAACCAATCTGCAACAGGAGCTTGTAATGTTTTAACAAAAATCCTAACTGCTACATCTTCAAACTCTACCCGAATTACTCCACAAGCTATACTGAATGCTACAATATGTTCATCAAGATGAACTTTCCCATCACCATGAAATTTTGGGAAATTCTTCCTAGTTATATGTGGAAGTTCATGTAGAGGAGGAGTAAGATTGAGAGGGCCAAAAGCATTACCCCAGGGACCTTGAACTGCCATTATCAGATTATGAACAATAGGGATAACACATTTGAGCAGAGTTGCCAGATTACAAAACAAAAATGGAAAAGGACTGGCTCAACTTCAGCTTAAAGCTTGAGGCTTCAAACTGCACTTTCTTTCCCAGCAACTCTAGTTTTGTAGACCAAATAATATAATGGAGATGGATGAAAATGGTAAGGCTATAAATGGATAATGGGTTATATAGGTGATGTTTCAATCTAAAACTTGAGGTTCCAAATTACACAATATGGTGTATATCCCCAACGGATCTAGTTTGCAAACTAGATGATGTAATGGATATGGAGGATGGAGAGAGATAATAAGGCTATAATGATAGTGGGTAAGACCCAAATGGGAGTCGCCAGACTCTAAAATGGATAAGGGTAGGGACTGCTTGTTCAAGATCCCCAGTGGAGTCGCCAAAAATTGTTGGCTGAATATTTTGTCTATCAGCGTACTGGTAAATAAAATAGGTCTTATTAGCCAAAGCAAGAAGATTAGTCATCCTAATGTGTAAGTTTATAACATCAGAAGGAGACTTCTCTCTCCTCTCATCAAGGGAGGTTCCCTGTGGATATGCTATATATATATATATATGAACAAAAAATAGTACTCAAGGGTAGAACCAGGCATCCATCTCTCTTTCTTCAGAGATGATGTAAACAAAACAAAGGAGGAATTCAAGAGAATGATAGATAACACTCCTCTTCTTTTAGAAGAATTGTTCAACAAGCTACAAGAATACTCCTAGAAATAAAAGTAGAATATGACTGAAGTATGGTAACCAGCAAATCAAGACGCAACACAAAGTCTGTGCAAGAAATACTCAAGAGTAATATAAAAAGAACAATGAAAGCTCAAAGTCTTTCTAAAGTTATTTACACAGTAATGAAAATACAAACAAATTGAAGGTAGCTATGGGGGTGCAAAGTCTCTCCACAGTTGATTCTCCAGGACACCTTGACAAATTAACTAATTCTGCTTATTAAATCAATGAAACAAATAAGATATCATAGCAAAAAGTCTAAAAAAGTCCCTTTTTTCATTAACAAAATATGATAAATAGACTAAGCACAAAGTCTCAATGATGCCTCTTAATTTTGGCAGAGTTTCATTTAGATTATCAAAAGGAAGATGATCTTTATTACAATCAAGAAAAGTCCCTTATATAGTCTCTTCAAAAGGACTTGGGAACAAATAATACATCAATTTGCATTGAAATCTGTTAAGGAGATGCGCTAGAAATTAGGGGCACTTTTCCCTTTTGATTTTATCAATGCATGGAAATAAGTCACGTTTATTTAAAGTTTGTACTTCTAATGTTCCACCCAACAATTTTAATCTTATCTTCGTCGTTCCTCCTTCTTCAGCTAATTGAATCAGGTCCTGGATTTAAATTTTTATTCTATTTCTTCCCCACTTTCTGCTAGTCTTGGCCTTGAAAATTGTGAATGTATTATGTGTTGTATGTTTAAAAGATCAACAACTATTATACTATCCCTAAAATTGACGTCTTCCTGCCCGTCACTATGTTTTCAATGGCTAGTTGACTGTACTGAATTTGACATGTTTGGGCACGTCATCCCTTGGTCTTCTTTTATCTTCCACTTGGCACTTTTCCAAACTACACTTTACCCTTTCGGTCCCTGAGAAATGGTTCCTCACAAATTTTCCTCGAGCTTCTCCTTGGGCCATTTGCTTTCTGCATACCCGTGGATTTCCTTCGAGCTTTCTTTTGAACATTCCCGCGGACATTTTCCCCAGTGAAATTCCCCAAGCAAAAGTCTGGGTGAAATTATCACTAGTGTTTAACAAATCTTTGAAAAATTCAAAGGGTGCTTTGGTCAGTGAAGTGTCCTCCGCAAAGACACTTGTCCCTCAGAAAAGTACTTTTGGCTTTGAACTGACCCTTTGAACCTTTTTGATGAACCTTTGTTTAACCGGTTCAAAGGTTCAATGAAGAGGATCGAGCCCTTGTTGTTGAACTGCTGGTGTTTGCTAATGAAGATTTTCAATTGAACCAAAACTTTGAACCAAATCCCAGAAAATGAACAAATGCTAAAAACCAATTCTTTTGATTGAAAACTGCCTGCAGAGTCCGTAAATTTTTCTTTTCCTGCACAGTCTATAGATTCAAGCCTGCAGAGTCCGTAGATTTTTTTAAAAGTTTGGAAAAATGAGGATTTTGAAGGCTCAAGACAAAATTAGGAAAGGGAAGAGATAATTTTGGTCTGTAGGACCAAAATAGTTCAAATGTTGTCCCAAAAATAGCTGACCTTTTTGGGTAACAACAGTATCAAATAAAAACCTTGTTATTATATTTACACATGATAAAATAGGCCTTATTACATGTTATTATTATTTTTCACCAATTTAAATAGGAGATATAGGTTTTTTTGGTTGGAAACCCTAGCTAGACCAAATATACAGGCCTGTACTAGCCAAGTGGGTTTGAAATTATTTTTCTTGAGTTTTAAGACGTTTATAATGGAACAAAAACTTTTTATATGTATTCATTAATAATATACATATTTAAAAATAGTTTATAATCATTAAAAAATCTTCATATGTCCTAAACTGAGCAAAACTCATACTCTATATCCTCTTTATAAAATTGTTTATGAATATACAAGGTTTAAGATCCATTTATTTGGTTCTAGATAATTGCATACCAAATAATAAATATATAAGGTATACCTTACCTCTATTCACATTTCCAAATTATTTACAAAACATTCATTAATCTTTTTATGCTCTTAACAATGTAAGTCACAAAATACTATGTTCTTTGGTTTGACTGAGTAAGGGTTTCAAGGGACTGTTCATATTCCAAAGGTTAAAATATTACCAATAGTAATTATTTTGATCTTAATTATCTTTACCATCATAATGAGTCTTAATCCACCTAATTTTATTCCCCTTCTCATGTTCACTCTCATGTCCTTGTCTTGGACTATGCATACATGGTACTAACTATATCAACAAACTTGTAGGTTATCTTGAGATAGCTTTTATATATGGAAAATAAATTCCTATATTGGTTTTCCATATAGTATTTTCTATTTACCTTAATCAAAACCTCAAAATAAATATTTGATATCTCACACCTTGAAATCAACCTTAACCTCATACCCTTATCTTATGACAAAAAGAGGATGGTTGTAGGCAGTGATTAGACTATGAATTTGAAGGTGAGGCTTCTGTTAGCAACCCAAATATCACCTTGATGAATTAAAGTATATTTCTTAGATCTCCTTCACACCTGGACTAACATTGGAATGGTATTATGTGTGGGACACCTACATCTTGGACTAGACCTCTAGATTTATGAGGCTATCTCTTCTGATGTATCACTAATGCTCATCGTAATAAAAACTATTGATGTTTTGGGATGAAAAGGGTTATAATGATAAATGGAAATGGAAATACTAATCTATAATTGGTGATACACCTATATTTTTGGTTCATCCACTCAACTTGAACTCTTAGAACACTAATGAATCTGAAATAGACTAAAAGACTAACTATAATGCTTCCTATAAAATACTTCTTCACCTGGAGGTCTTGATGGATGACAATAGTTTGGAAGTAAAGGGAGAGAGGTATGTCTTGAGACTCTATTAAACCTTGTTACACTACAAATCTAATCATCCACCTTTGACACTACATATGCCCTATAAAAGATAATTTATGAATAGATAGGTGTTGAATGGATATGTTAAGGGAATATTCATCCACTTTTACACATTTAAAAAACATGTACACCCTATATGTCACCCATAAATATGATACAGTCCATTATCTTGATTCAATAGGTTTACAAATCCCAATCTTGGTAGAATTTCATCATGCCCAAGAGAGGGATCATGAAAATAGGCTTGAAAGCCTAAATATATAGAAGTGAGGAGAGAATTAGCCAAGATATTGGCATAGAAGAGAGAGGAATAAGTCAACTCATAATTAACTCAAGTCAGTTTTTAGTTACATTAGTTATCAATAGTATTTCATCACATCTCTTTTGTGTCTAGTAGCTTTCATTATCTCTGCATGATATCTTTGTCATTGGAATGAGGTGGGGTGGCCCTTTTTGATTTGTTAAAGATATGTCTTTTGTATGCTATACAATTTTTTTGTAAAATAACTCCAATTAAGATGAGATCAAGACATGTGAAGTTTAATTTTTAATGAATACTTGAAACATGCATTGATTATTAGTCAATGATTAGTCAACTCATGATTGGCACTTAGGACTAGTTAGCTCCTTTAGCCCTCCTTTGCTTGAATTAGCACCTAAATCTTAGCTATGCATGGAATCTACACTTTAATTCCATTTATGAAGCATGAAAACTCCATATTAACTATTTTTATATCTCTTCAATGCTAATTTCATCTTTACTTGATTTACCAAATAAGCCTACTAGGCCAAATAGGCCTAATAACCTACTTCTTGCACTTGATGGATCTTGAAAATTTGTATAAAACTTTGAATACCTATAAATATGGTGATATTAGACCTAAATAGACCTTTCATATCATGAAATATGTCCTCTTGAGCAAGGAACCTTTGCAAGTTGGTCAAATTAGTTAACTAGGTCAATGTTTCCTTCATTTCTTGTAGACTAACTATTTTGAAAAATCTCACAAAGGAATTTTTTAGGAATGTTTTTAACCATATTATTATTTGAGGAGGAATAACAAGTGCCAAAATTCACTCTCCATGGATTGAAATTCATTAGACTACCTTGTACCTCTCCTTTTGTGTTTTTTCTCCAAAAAACCTATTTTTATACCATATCCATACAATTTTATATAACAAAGTACCATGTACAGGACCTCTAAGTTTAATTCATGTTTGAAGAGGTTTTAGGTTGATTCATGAGGTTTTGATTACAAAAAAATTAAATTTTCTCAAAACTGGTCCTGAGGAGGGTTTGAGAGGGTTTTGGAATTATGTTTCATAAAGTACTTAAATTAAAAAGTTGGCTTACACTAAAGACCAAAGAGGTTTTATACTATGTTTGAAGATTATTATTGCCTATGGATTTTGGGTAATAGTCCCTATGGACAGTCTTACGATGCACCAAGGCAAAATGGATTTTGGATAGTAATGTGAGGTCATAAGGGATTGAAAAAAGTTTGAAGAAATGAATTATAAGAAATTTAAACCCTCATACCCTCTTAAAATTTCCTCAAACCATAAAAACTTAGATTTGGCCAAAACCAGCCTATAAACAAGTTTTAGGCCTAAAAGGCCCATGCCACTTGAAGACATTTTCAAACACTACAATGAAAAATGACATCATAATATGGTATGATGATATGTTTAAGGTGACATGAAGATTAATTAAATTATATATAATTAATGTAATGGTCAAATTGGTCTTTTGGAGGAGCTTGAACTACTATAGTCCAACACACCCATTCAAACCCCCTGATTAAGTACTCATATCTTTCACCACATGATGATTTTGGCCAAATGATATTATAATGATTTGAGGACCCCTATAATATTATAATTAATGAATAATTTAGGTTGGTTGAGGGTTTTTACTTTATTAATAATCATTAAGATCATAAGTATGCCCAAAATACAAATAAAACCCTACATGCAAACTTATTTACATATGTATCTTTTCATACCTTTTACATGGGAACCTAATATTGTCAATAAATTTGAGGGGTTATATACAATAGATATTAGTGGAAATAATTTTGGGTTTGGAGGATTGTACTTTATGAACCATTATTAATAATATTGAGGAATGTACTTTAGGAACCATTTTTTATGAGATTTAGAGGTGTTTAGTGATAATATTACCATCCTTTAGTGATGTGAATAAATTAAATCCATTTCAAACCTCTTTCTTATCTCTTTTTTTGGCATTCTCTCTCTCTCTCTCTCTCCAGACACCACTCATAGGCCTTAAACACTATCTTTTTCCATACAGGCCTATGTACTGTCAATCTTCATGAGTTGGGAGTGTATTGGTATTCTTAGAAAGTGTTGGATATGCTAAATTATCACTTTATTTACCTATTACCTATTCATATGTCACTCTCTAACTGGAATAATCTTAACCTTACACTTTACAATTATGTGACTATATGAGTAGAAATGACTTAAGTATGGCTATAGGTAGTCATGTTACACTTGACCTTGATTGTGTCACTACTTAAACACTCCTATTTATTATATTTACCTCATTAAAACCCATTATTTCTTGATATAATGAATCTATATTGACCATGAATCTCTATCATAGACTATGTTCTCACTCTTTTTGCCGACCTGAAGAAAACCCTATACTCTTGTATGGTTGTAGATGACATTTTGAGGTGACTATACTATGGATAGTTTTGAAAATGAACCTTATTGGTTTGATAGAAACACCATCATTAAATATTAATCTTTAAACATAGTCTCAAACCTCTTTGATCTTCAATGTAAGACAACTTTTCCATTAGTCCCCTTTGCTATCATTCCTTCCTTCTTAGAACTTAAAGCCATGTTTATAAGGCTATAGATGGACAATTATGAGGAGTATGGTTTAATTAAAGGATTAATATAAATCATCTATTTAGAATAATTCAAACATGGTAGAAACTTCATATATATTATCTAATAACAATTCTTTTCTTGATAATATTGATGTACTTGAAGATTGCATGCTTCAAGAAACTTAAACCTCATATGTTGTTGTATGTGCTCATCTTGTCAAAACATGACCTAAATTTAGTGTAATAAATACAAAGGTTTTATTTTTAAAAAGTCTCATAACCTTCATATTTTAAATTATTTCTATAGCTCATCACTTATGTACATTTTGGAAATGGACCTTTCCTCATGAAACTCTTAACTATGTTTGTGGGCATTTGGCTCCTATACAGACTATGACAAGCCCTAAGATGGTTGGAAAGATGATACAGAAAAAAAGATGTCTAACATGTACATGAGTCTTTCCTCACTTTAATATAAATTCCTTGAAAGTCTCTTTCATTTCTTGCTAGAAATCCATTGGCTTATGAATGTATCTTCAAAATAGGTAACTATAGACTCTTTTATATGGACTATGTATGAGTTTCAACAATTTCTTTAGTTTTAATAGACCTCTTCTCATGTTCTCACCTTCTCTTGGAGTTATTATTGAGTCATATATTCTCTTCAATAACTATTTTGACCTTGATCTAAAACTGTAACTTGATCTCACCTTTTATTTAGTTTGGTTGTAGGTGAATATTATGTTGATTGTATGGACAAATCTAGGATTAGACATTGAAAAGTTATCAAAACATTATTAGTAAAATTTTCTTTCAATAATTAAAACTTGGTGGGAGAGTTTGAACAAGACCTTCAAGAAAATATCATTCACACCCTTCTTCCTTTACATTTCTATGGGAAATATTTGACTATGTTTCTTGATGGCTCTAGGTATACATTTCACCTTAGTCTAGTATGGCCTCAAGGTCTTATGTAAGATTTATATGACCAAGATGCTTCATGGTTATTCTTGACTCATTATATAAATGAAATCATGGGATGGAGATGAGTGGAAGGTTGGAAACCATGAATGGATAATGGGAAACCATGAATGGAGTGAAAAGATTGACTTATGTTATGATGGAAGATATTATGTGTATGTAATCAGAAATGTATCTTATCTATAAATCAATCTTCGATCAAAGAATATAAATCATACCTATACTTTCCATTGGGATACACTTGTTAAGTGGGAGCATGATAAATATGGGGATCTACTAGACCCAATTAGGGGATCATGTTTATCTTAATTTTTGCTTATTTCTTAATTTTTAAAGAAGATAAGAAACTATTAATAAGGGTGTGGTAGAAATACTTGGTTGGTGATGAATGTGTAATCTATATGAATATGTAGAACTCCCCTTTGGCTTGGAAAGAATAACTTATAAATAAGAAATAACTAACAAAGGGGTTGTTATTAAGATAGTTGGGTGGACTGCCTAGTGTGAGCTAAATCTAAGAAGCATAAGCTTGCTAGGAGGTTGTCGATCCACTCTTAATAACAATCAAGTTGAAATAGATAAAAGTAAGGTACTTACTAAAGTAAATAAAATGCAATACAAGAAGTAAATATAATGCTTTCTAAAGAAATGACTAAATATAGAAAAAGTGGGTCAATACTTGTGCTAAAGTGGGTGAAGTTATGTTTAGAAAATTAGAAAAGGGTTTGTAAATAGGTAAGAACACAAAAAGTTAGGTTTGGTTGGGGTTAAGGGTTATAAAATAACTTACTACTATTTTCTACCACAGTGACCATCTACAGTTGGGTGAACCATTAGTGGTTAAGTTAATCTCTAGTAGTTGGGTAACCATCAATGATTCGGGGTGACCATTAATAGTTGTACTAGCCATCAGTGGTTGCTTGTGGATTTTTTAAGGTACTCAAAAAATAGTTACAAAATGGGGGAATGGTTTGATAACAGTTTTTTTATGGATCTAGAAGTTGGGAAATAAGGTATAGACCATTCTAATCAGGGTAGTGGGGTTAGAAATCTAATGAGACAAAGAAAAAGTATAATATACCTATATCTTGGCTAATGGTTGAAGGTTAGAGCAATTTTTATAGAGTAACAACACTTTGGCTTCAAAAGCAAATTTGGGAGAGGTTTAGGTCTCTTTTGTTATTATTGAGTTGCTAAAGGAGGATTGGATGTTGGAACACTTTAATACCTATATGCAAGAGTGCTTATGATGATCAATCCATTTCACCTCCTAGTCCCCTAATTTTATAGGCAAAGAGTGATGAAGTATATAAGGTTCCCTAATAGGTTTTTATGCTGATTTCAATGCTTGGGAGTTCATTAACACCACATAAGGCAAATATATTAATTTATGCCTCATTAGTTTGCATATAGCTGGTGATGTGTTAAGAAGGTGAAGACCTGACTGTTGACAATAAAGATAATTGTCAATGGTTAATTTGACCATCGATGATCAAGTGCTTGAAGGTAAATGGGTCAAAAAAGGGGTTAAAGAGGTTTGGCTAAAGGTTAAGTTAGTAGGTTGGTGAGTTTACTTAGATAAGTAGCTAACTAGACTCAGGGTCTAAAGGGTTGGTTAGTGGGTTGATAAGGTTAGGTTGTCCCTAAAGAGTCCTTAATCATTTTGACACATAGTATGGTTTTATAATGTCTACATTTTCCCCCTTTTTATTATGTGGCTTTTAATTAAAAATTTGTAAAACAAAAATGGATTACTTAATCAAAGGTTTGTTTGCCCTAAGTACGGGAGGAGGTGTTCCCCCTCAAACTGGGAGTTGATGAGGTAAAACCAAAATTGAGTTAGGGTCTGATAAGTGGCATATGGTGAGTCATAAGGTTGGTGACAAAAAGGTGGGGTTAGGTATTTAAAATTTAAACATGAACATAAAATGTGACTAAGTATGATAGTCAAGATTATGTAAAGATTAAGATTGCCAATGTTCATAATAATAAGGTCAATTCTAGAAGGACAAGTGATAGTGTAACTAATCCATAACATTGGTCATAACTAATTAAGTTACTCTATAAGTCTCCTAAATAAGGTTGGTATTTTTTCAATTATCCAAGGTAGGAAGTGCTCCTTTGAAAAACATAAATGGTCTAGTCATGCATGAGATGGTGTAAATTCAAATGTTTAACATGGTAATGTTGGTTAATATGGTCAAAAAGACCAATGCAAGGTTCATCATAAAATATGTGATTATTCGAGATAAAAATGGCCAACATTGAGTTGGACATGGTCTAATGGTTAGTTAGAGAAAGGTAATATCCAAAAGTACCTATTTTTGGTTTGGGAGAGATTAGGTAGTCTCTAAAAGTTAAGCACTTAAGTATAGGTTCTTAAACAATTTAAAAGTAATACCTTGATCATCAATGGTCAAGGTTTTCAAAGTTGACCATCAATTGTCACCTTAACCATAAATGGTCAGGGTGAAACCCTAAAAGCATAGAATATAAAAAGTAAAAATGAAATTTCATTTTCACTTTTGACATTTTGACCTCCATGCTTTTGTGCATTCTAGTGATTTGGTGCTTTGGCATTTAGCTGTAAGAGTTGACTAAGCATTTGGGTGAGGTGTCAATTATGGATTGGTTGAGTGTGTGTTTGAGGAGTTCAACTAAGATCAGATATGTAAGGTTGATGAGGATGTGTCTAAGTAGTAGGATGTGGACCTTGAACTTTACAACAATTGAGGAATGAGGTAGGTGATGTTTTGAAATTATTATTTAGTTTATTTGATTGTTTTTGAAGTTAAATTTGGGTAATTTGTGATTGTTTTGGTAGGGTTTTGGAAGGTTTGAGCTAGGTTTCATTTTTAGTTAAAATTGGTAAAATGAGTAGGTGAAATTTAAATTTGAAAGAAAATTTGGGATGGGAGTAGGTTATAGGTTAGATTTAGGTGATTTAGTTTTTGAATTTTGTCATTTGGATGGTTTTTTTAGGAAGGTAGGTCAAGGGATTTTTTGCTAATAGTCACACATAGTGATCATTAGTGGTTTGACCTGACTATCAATGATCAGACTTAACCATTGGTAGTTGACCACTGAAGGATTAAACCCACCTGACCATCGATAGTCAAATGTTAGGGTAAGATAAGTTTTAAAAAGAAAGATACAAAAAAGTGTTTTAGAATTTTTTAAAGTGGTGTGGATAAGTTAAATGGATAGGGTAAGTTTAAAGAGGGTAAGTACAAGTAGTGATAGGTTGATATGTTTTTTGGATAGATTTAATAATTGGTGTGATAGGGTTAGGGAAGGTTTTGAATTATTTATGGGGTAGATTAGATGTTTATGAGGGAAGAATTATGGATTGGTGTGATAGGTTAAGGTAGATGTTAAATTATTTATGGGTGGGATTGGTCACTTTTAAATGCTAGAGGTGATGTTGTTGAAATATTGTTTAGAAATACATTGATGTAGGTAAATTAAGTAATATAAAATGGAAAATGAAGCATGCATGATAACTAAGTTTATTTTATAGGCATAAAACCAAATCCAAATGAGAGATTAGGTTCTAAGGATATTTGTAGAGATCCATAAAGGGATGACTGGTGATGATTGGACACACATGGATGAGGTCACACTTGGAGCCATGAGACATTATCAATGGTTACCATGAGATGCAGTGATGATCATGGCCATCATCAAGAGATGGGATCTAGACACTAACACCTTCCTGCTAATAACAAGAGAGATGACCATCCTATTGGAGGATATTCACTAGATTGCATGGCCACCTATTTGAGGGGAGCCTATATATCATATTGAGAGTGAGGAGTGGGATGAGTAGATGGAGCTACTATATGGTGAGGATCAAGTCCATGCAAGGTAGTATTTAGGTGGTTTTAGTTACAAACCACTAAACCAGAGGTTTTTAGATGAGAGGTGATGGATTGCAATGATGATGATGGTAGTGTCCTATTTTACATTGCCTAATTTGAGTAGTGGATGATTTACTTATTTACTACTAGGAGTGTTAGTAGAGATGTTACTAGGGAGGATGGTGTTTGGGTGGGTACTAATTTTTTTAATCCATATATACAAGAAGCTCTGGGAATTTTGAGTTCATAGATGATATGGGATTAGAATTGGATTTGTACTCCATTATTGGGAATATGAGCACATTAATGTTTTGAGACAATTAGGGCTATTATGAGATGGCTATGCTTAGGTAGACTACAAATTGGGCTTCATGTGATGGAGGGGAGATTATGCTTTGACAAGAGTTGGTGGAGGGATAAGAGACATTGATTGGTTTAGGGATGTGTTGGATGGTTTGGTTGTGGGTGATGTCATCTAGAGACCATATTTGGACTAGCCTAAGTGGGACCTATACAACTATCACACTTTGTCTTTTTAAATCTAGAGGTGGATCTATAGGAGTAGAGAGGGTGAGATTGAGCTCATCCCACTCAATAGATTTTGGAGGTAGTATGGGCTTATGTAAGGAAATTTAGCTCCTTTCCCAAGGTATAAGAGGGAAGATGTGGAGTTTTTATTACCAGAGCTATATCTAGAGGATGTGGTATTAGAATATGAGGAGCTACCTATGAAATTAGGGATAGATGATGTTGATTTTGTTTAAGGCTATACAAGATGGTACTAGGCCATTTATGTAGTAGCTAATTTTAGATGGGATGATGGGGTCTAACAGGCCATGGATGTAGATCTATATGGGTAGAGGTGCAGGGTGGTGGTCAAGATGGATATGTAGGAGTAACACTAGTAGCTACACAGGCTCAAATTACAAGTTTACAAAGATAGGTGGCCACATTACAAGGTTATATTGTCACTTTATAGGGTTAGGTTTCCACTATTATAATGGAGAGAGATTAGATGAGGACCTCCTTAGGTTTGGTGACCTAGGAGAGGGATAACCTAAGGGAGAGGGTAGGAGCAGTGGTAGCACTAGTATGAGGGCCACTAGGTATGATTGTTATGATATGATACTTGACCACAATTTAGGAGTTGAGATATCACAAGGCCATAGTGTTGTCATATTGTCTAGAGTAGCTGAGATGGAGAGAGTATGGGACCAAATTAGTAGGTGGACTAGTTGTGGTGAGTTTAGGGTAGTGTACCTTTTTAATGAGTGGACATACAAGCATCGTAGGAGGACCCACACTAGATGGTAATCTAAGTGCAGGAACAGGAGGGGCCAGTGGTAGTGGTGCCCTAAGGGCATGATATATGATATGTAGGTGTAGATGTACATGATTTTTATACTAACTTGTGTACTGATGATGCAATATGTATATGAGAGAGAGATATGTATACATTATTACATGTATTATTTATTTGATGGACATGATGTATATGATGCTCATGATTATATAAATATGATTTATGTTCATGGTTCATGGTTTACATGTTTTGATGTTTGGATGATTTATGCTTACGAGATGTGTACTCAATAGCTTTAGGCATGTGATAACTTATGGATGATGTTTTTTTTTACTTCATGAATATGATGATGAAAGGTTTAACTATGGTTATTGATGTGGTTTATGATAAGATGTTTAACATTTTGATGATAGATAGATATATGATGTAGCTCATGGATATGGTTCATGGATATGGTTCATGATTGATGTTTGTCATTGATATTTTTTGTTCATGATCAAGGAGATGTAATGTGATTATGGTTAAGGATGTAATGAAAATACATAAAGTAAGTTAAATAACAAACTAAATGTAGGAAAAAGAAATGAGAATCATGAGATGTATATCTACATGAACCAATGATAAGAGGGTAAATAAAAAGATTGATGCATTTTCATTCGTAAGGACCTAACAAAACTAAAATTAGATTGGCTTAATGAACATAATCCTTTTAAATGATTTGCATTAGCATCCTCTAGTTGATAAAACAGTGTCTCGATCACATTGTGTCAAGTAAGCTCACAATCCCTTGATTTAAAGAAATTATAAAGGGGAGATAGGTGATGGGTAAAAAGGTAGATGGGATGATAGGTAAGGTAACCTTATGAGATTTAGTTTTCCCATTCTATAGGTGACCTAAGAACCAAATTAGACAATTCCATGTCATAATGCTAGAAGTAGATTGATCGATGAGAGAAGTCTACTAATACTATATATGAAAAGTTGATTGCAACTTTCTTAGGATATCTTGTTCTATTTTTGATAGGTTTATGAATCTGATAGATGTAAGAAGCTTCAAATGATTGATTTTGACCCATTTGACTTATCTATCCTTCAAAGAAGTGGTCTAAGTTTGGGTTTATATACTTGGTAGCTATCTTTCAAGGGATCAGTCTATTTTTTAAGTAATTTAGTATTGCTTTAGGTAGATGTCCTTCAAAGAAGTAGTCTACTATGATAGAGACATGTGACACAAGTGATATTTTGGTATCATAATTGTTTTGATTCAAGGTTTTAGACATGGATGAGTCTAATTAGGCTTAAAGGTTTACCTTTATGAGGGAAAAAAATTTAGCACAAGAAGGTAATGATAAGTAAAAGGGGTGGTTTTGAGAGACAAAAGATTATTGGATTCCTTCTTATTTAGAGATCACAAGTGATAACCATGCCATGGTAGAGCCATGATACCCATATTTAGGATTAGGATATGAATATGATGGTAAATATCTTGTTTCTATGTTGTAATCAATTGTCCTCAAAGGGAGAGGGATATGTAGGTGAAGGTAAAAATCTCATAAATCAAGGGATGAGCTTTAGTTAGACACAAGGGGAGTTTGATCCTTATTTAACAAAAGAAATGATGTAGATGTGAAGTATTGAGATGCTCAAGTTTTGGTTTACCTTCAATAGAGGATAAATGATAAGATCTTGATCTATACTTATGGGTTATGATGTAGGGTCCAAGCCAATTAAACTTGCCTCTTTTGATTTTCTTCATATTGGTTACATGTTAGCTTTCCTTTAAGATGTAGTCATCAATATTAAATTCTTGTTCTTTTAGGTGTTTTTTATAATCATGTTTAATTCTCTCTTGATAGACATGAAGATGGTTAAGAGATAATATGATATGTTCATCAAATAGTTCAAGTCATGATAGATGTTCTTGATGATAGTCACTCTCAAAAATGATCTCCTATAAAGACATGTGAATAAAAGGAATCTAGACTTTGAGAGGCATGATTACCTCTACTCATAAGACTATGGAGAAAGGTGTAACACTTGTAGAGGTTAAAATGCTAGTGCAATAGGCCCATAAAGTGAACATAATGTACAAGTGTTAATCATGACCTAAAGTACTAACTAATTTGGTTAACATTTTGTTAAGGGCTTTGTTAAGGGCTTCTACCTATCCATTTTCTTGTATATGATAAGGTAAGGAAAATATTAACTTAATTATAAATGCATCATAAAGACCTTGGACTTGATTTTTCTTGAAACATTTATCATTATCAGTGATGATGTTATGGGGAACACTAAAATGATAGATGATATGGTGATTGATGAAATCAATAATCTTGTCAGCTTTGGTTGAGATGAGAGGAATGACTTCCCTAAACTTGGTAAAATAATTAGTGGCAGTACTAATGGATTAGTGTCATTATAAATAATGAGGATTGATTTCCGTAATGAGATCAATTACCCATTATGAGAAGGGCCAATAATCTTTGGACACTTGAAGGACATGGGCAAGTGTGTGACATAAATTGGCATGATGAAATTTAACACACTTATATAAATAATCAAAATATTCTTGGTTGAAGATGGGTCAATAATATCCAAGGTGAAGGATGTGTTTAGCAATATCTAAACCACTAAAGTGTCCCCCATAGATTTTGGCATGTATTTCTTGTTGATGATTTAAAATTGTGCTTGATCTTAACCAATCAACAATGGGAAGTTTTAAAATGTGGGACAATGTAGCTTGAAACAACCTCCAGATTTTAGAGAAGCTGGTCTCTTCTTTTGTAATGGGTGTTGGGGAAAAAGGATAGGAGATTAAATAGAAAATCAAAATGCAAGAATTGAAACCTAACTATGGCGATGCACCTGACTATAATCCTAATCCTAACCTGAGCATAGTGAGACTATTATAGGATTCAATTACATTTAGGAGCAGACAAGTGCATGATCAATGTAAAAGATTGAAATAATAGAAATAGAGGCTCACAATAAGGAATCCTTTTGCTAAGATACAGAGAATGTCAATAGAGGCATAGTGTTAATCTTTTGAATAGAATTTTCCAATCACATAAGAGGCACAAAGTCACGTACAGTTATGTAAACCTTCCAATTCAAGAAAATGAGACAAAAGCAAATGACATTCTTAATCACAACTTCAAAAAATATATAGTATAGACTACTTCACAAATGACACAGATAACACCAACCAAGGCATGGAGTTCAAATCTTCTTAATTCATTCAGCCACATAAAAGGCATAGAAACATGCACAATTACATCAACTTTACAACTCAAGAAAATTGAGACAAGAGCAAATGATATTACTGGTCAAAAACTCTAGAAAGTCTAAAACTATAGAATTCCCCCCTTTCTTTGATTTTACAATTCCTCTTATATAGCCTTAAATGTCTCCTCACATCACTTTCCTTCCCACACAATTCTCCTCCATCCTTCACCCACAAGGGACAAACAAATGGCACTTTTAATGCTTTGGGATGCATCCTGGTCTTATCAAGAATTGCCTTGACTGCAGCATGGTGATTCGTGTCTAGTACCTTCCTTCATGCCTAAAATTCCTCATTCCATCACTTGCTTGGCCACTCAATTGTCCAATCTACCTCTGCCATTTGGGGACAAACAGATGTGTCTTTAATGCTTCTAAGCCCCAAAAATCTACCTAGTGCATTATTCTATTTACCAGGAATAACTCCCACTGAGTTTCTTTCCATCTTTGCTATAACAGATGGATGGGCACTCTATCTTATTGAAACAGAAGAGGATACATGGTCAATCTATGAAAATTCTCTTTATGGTCTAGAAGGCACTGGAGAGTGACACTTGGCTGATTCCACTTTCTTGATACTCTGTTCAAGAATGCTCTACCTTTGACACCTGTCGCAATCCACTTCCTCGATACTTTACAGTTTTATCAAAACAAAACTCACTGCATTCCTTGCTCATGCAACTTTTAGGAAGGGATGGATGCACGTGGAAATCTTTGCATGTTGATACTCAGTGCTTCCATAGTCCTTTGAAATAACATTCATGACCCACCACAATCTTCATTCGGCAATTAGGCTTGAAGATGGTCTCTCAAAAATTGACACATGGTGATCTTTGCTACTCTTGGGAAGATACATGGCATCTTCCAGTTCTCCTTTTGGGGGTATGTGGTGTCTTTCGCTACCTTTTGGGGATGGAGTAGAAAGGGACAAGAGAGTGACACTTGGTAGCATCCACTACTTTATGGCACTTAAGAAAAATAAAATGATGCCTTTATGCATTGAATAAAAGCATTGGACCCAAGCATTGAACCAAAGTCTCAGATGCTGACACGTGGTGACTTCCGCTGCTTCTTCAAAAGGTAGTTTGGGGCCTTCCGTGAATGCCCCCTGACACTTTCCACTTTTCTACTACTTAGCTCATTGAAAGTCTTTGTCAAAATTAGAATGAAACGTGGTTGCCTCTATGAGACTCAGATGCTGACATGTGGTGCATTTCACTTAACTACTACTAGATACGTGGCACATTCTGTGGTTCTCTGGAAAGTCACAAAAAGGGATTTAGAGGGTGCCAGCTATTCGACTCTGGGTTTCAAAAAGTGACACTTGGTAGCTTCTTCTCAAATTTGATACTTATGCCAAAAAATGAAATGAAAGAAACAAAAAGGGAAAAGGGACCCGTGATCGAAGAGTGACACTTGGCAGCTTCTGCTACACTTTGGCACTTAGGCAAAAATGAACCCATTCTCTGCTCCAAAACTCTACTACGATGTCCAGGGTATGCAGGAACCAAAATTGCAGTGCTTGGCCAAAAAAAATAAATGACATAGAGTAAAAATTACTCTATAGTTGCTAGTGACCTCTAAGAATTTTGAGCCTGCTCAAAAAGAACCCGACTCTCGCTAGATCAAAATTATGGAAATTATAGCTTCAAAAGAGCCATCTGGTAGATAGACCACTCATGGTCAGATAACCCTTGCTTACTCTACCATTCAATAAAATCCAGATGAAGGTTAATGATATCTTTGTGTGAAAAGGTTTGTAAGATCTAGACCATGGTTTTCAGCTTGAATTCTAGCCAAAAAATAGGAACCAAAATAGTTTTGACCTTTGAGGCTGAGGAATTATTCCACAAGCACTACAAAACTATTTGATCCCTTTGTTTGGCCAACAGCAATGGTTCAATTTGGTCCACCATCAGCACCATCCTTCCATTCAAAAATGGGAAAGGAAGGCCTAGTCAAACTAGATCTTCAATATGTTGTCTCATTTTGTTGATGCCTTCTTTCATGACTTCGAGATGTTCTCTATAACTGTTGGCTATGACATTGCGATTGAGCTCCTCATTGACCCATTTTGTGGCAACCATTCTATTAGGGATCCCCACAGCTACTAATGTCACATCCATCATGTTGTAGAGCTTTTACAGCAATGAATGGGAGTCTATGACTCTTTTGGAGATCATGGCTAGAGTGTTCTATACTAGATCCTCCACCCTCTCACATAATTGCTATGCATTGAGGAGGAAGTGAGAAATGGCCTGAGTTGGATAATCTCTAAAGAGATTCTCTCCCATGCTGACTCATAGATCTCCTTCACTAGTTGCACTACTCTAACACCTCTTGTCCTATTAGCCAACTCAATTATCAGTTGTGTCATCCTCTATTACTCTACTTGAAATTGGGCTTGAAAAGTCGTAGCCTTGTTTTGCTCCTCTAACAGCCTCTACTATGATTAGGTAACTTGCAATTGAAGTCCTTTAACTCTTCCTTACCATGTTGCATTTTCCTACCTTAGGGATGTTGCTACATCTTTTGTAAGTGTGAGCTCTACCTTCAATGAATCATTTTGGGCCTAGATTGCATGTTGAGTCTGGAGGGAAATAGTATCTTACAACTATTTATGTAGACTAGCTATTTCATTATCTTTCTTATTTATTTCTTCAGCTAAGCTGCTACAATTTGCCTTTTCTGTGGCTAAATCAACCTCCATCTTTTGTAGTCTTTTTTATTCTTTTTAAATAATCTTCTATGACCATAGAAGTGGATTCGGTCAGCAGCTCAACTCTATCTTGGGGCCTGAACATTGACATGTCAATGGCCACTACATTCATTGTGTAGTCCTTCGGCTACATTTTCTCACTCGGATTATCAATGTTGGGTGACAGATGGGTCACCATTATTTGATGTTAGATGGGGTCAAATTATGACTACAAATGTGAGACATTTGGTGCCTTATTCTCTTTAATTCTCTTCTTCTCAAACTGGGCCTCTCTTGCCTTCCTAGCAGCATCAACCTATGTCTGTAAGGTGGAAGGGGATGCAATATGGCCTCCTACGAAAGGATACCCTTATGGTAGGCTATATTGGATAGCCATTGGCTGGGTAGGGGTGAGCTATAGGGGCATCTTTCTAGGAATAGAGGGGGAGAAATGGGGTAATGTTAGGGCCTAAGGTGCCAATGATGGGGTGACTTGTGAAGAACTGGGGACTTCAATCACTCCTAATGATGGGGAGGCTTTTGGTGGTGAAGAAACCACACTCCTTGGTTGTTCTATGACAACTGTAGCTTGCTCTAAAGTCTGTGGTTACTAGATTGGTTCCACTCTAGCTTTGTGCTCTATCCTAAGTGTCAACAATTGGCTTGTTTCTAGGCTAGATGTAGGGGATGGATGCCACTCATCCCATATTTCTTCCCATATTTTATCTGAGTCTACCCCTCTGAAAGCATGGGTGGTTTGGAAAATCTCTTGTCTATATTTCCAATAGGCCTCAATCTTCTCTGCATCCCAACCCTTATTCCTCAACGTCCTTCTCAAACCAGAGGTCATCTTGACTTTGGGATCATAATCCCTCTATTTATCATAGAAGGTTTCTCATGGCTTATTATGTGGCATGGGCAAATCTATTAGCTCAACATAGAGACCAAGAGCATCTTCTGTAGGGTTTTTCTTGGTCTCCCAAAAAGGGTGGCCTTCATGCACAATCTTGGATCAAATTCTATTTCTCCTCACCACGGAAGCTATGTAATCAACTGGGTCATAAACCCATTTATTCTCGACCAATAGGAACCCTAGGAAGTCTAGCTTCCTCAACAGCACAGTCTCAGCTTCTCTTGATTCTAAGCTTACGTTGTCTACCATCCACAAGAGATTGTACATTTTCCTCTTCTTCTTTCCAAAGCCATATTAATTATCAACCACCGACACCTACCTGGTGACTTCCACGAATGCTAACCTAAGAGTTAAGGTCTCTAGTAGCAACACTAGTTCTCCACAAAATCCATGGACCCTTATGGTCGTGTGATGGGACCCAAAATAGAAGTGACATGGGATTGGGCAACTGACTAGGAGGTTCATGACACTTGGGCACAACCTATTTATGAAAAGTTTAGGGCTAAGGCAATGGAGAATAGGGGTAATAAATAGTTCCCAAAAATCATACAGGTCACTAGTTCTTGATAAAACATGTGTCCACACAGACACAAGAATGGTCCTTTGGGGGTCAAAAGCTGGGTCATACAAGTTTAGATTCATGAATTTGGAGAAAAGGTTAGGGTTCTAATGCAGTATTAGATGAAACAAAAAGGAGGAATACTTAAATATCTCTTTTGACCAGAACTGGGTTAGCTACTCCATGATTGAAAATGCGATGTGTTCTAAGAAGTCAAGATGATACTCCTACATCTTGTCGACTGTCTTCAACTAGAAAAAGATGGCCATTTGCTCTGCATATACCATTTTGTCATCTTTCATGCTGAATATGAGAGCCATAATCAAAAATTCATCTTGGTTAGCATGCACAAATTGAGTTCTTGATGTGGGGAGTGTGGGTATTGTTGTATCACCATCAGCCATTTGTAACTTAGACGTCAAAAACCTTGTCTAAGTGTTGATGTTTACCCACATCCTTTACATCCTATCAATGGTGGGGAAGGTGGCAGTACTATCATATTACAAGGCAAGCATGTCCCTGATAGCTTGTGGGGTGACCTACAGCATGAAGGGGCCTTGTTACATGGTGTAATATTGTGGATGGAGCAAGTCCATGCATAATTAGATCAAATCAAGGCATGGATGCATGGCTGGGACAACAAATTGAGCTAGTTGTGATGTCCATATCCTCATTTTGAATGTCTCATATTGCCTTACTCTTGCTCTTTGGAGACACCTTTGGTGTGCCCCTTCTCTTAGGTTCTTGCTACTGGCTCTTTGCAAGATCAGGTCCATAATTCCATCTACATAGTCCTTCACCCTTGATGGGTCACTAGTTTTACCAACTCCCAAAATTTTAGTTCTCAAATAGCTCATTGATTGTTGTGCAGGAGCTATAGTGTATAATTTGCTAGCCAGTAACCTATTGAGATACCCAGGTGTCCATGTTCCTTGTTATGAAGATGATGTTCCTGCAATCTCTATATCTCTTGTAAAATACCTGGTGTAGGAGCCTTGTGCAAGATAGAAACACACTTGCTGAAGCAAACATTTACTAGGCACTGATCATCATAATGATCAAGATATTTTTGCAAGTGCAAGAATGCTTGAGAGTTTGTAAACTTTAAAACTTGCTAAGGGGTAGTTATGGGCCTATTGAGTCCTAAATAGCATTAAATTTGGGTGACTATTAGGAAATCCTACTCAATCTTTAGGAATCAGTGAAGTGGACACACTATGCAAGTTGTGGCACAAGGTACCTTAGAGACCTTGAATGATTTGGGGAAGCATTTAATGTAGCAAAATTTTAAAGAATTAAAACTTCTAAGACACCGACTCTGTGTTTAAAATGCTTATTTTAAAGAAAAGTGGGAAAACATCAACAGAAAACAAAACAATGTGAGAATGGGAAACTACCTAACTACATTAATTAAAAAAATCCTTTATTTCCCTCCAAGATCAAAAACAAACTTTCCAATGTCTTCTTTATGACAAGCCAACCTATGTTGCCATACCGGTGATTGAAATAGGTACATCTCTAGTGAAATGTCTTTTGTGCAAGCCACATGGATTTGCCTACATTCAAACAAGTTTGATTAAAACATGTGTTTAACACCCATAGACTCTTCTCATCTTTGAAAGCACATTAAATACTAGTTCTTCATGCTATCGTGTGTCATCAAGAAATCACTAGTTATTGGTTCTTTACTCTGTGCCTCATGATATCTATTATCTTCTGGCTTATCTCTTTCAAATTCCAGCTCTGTTTCATCATCATGTTCCTTAATGACTTCATCCTCTTGAAAGGATAAATCTAAAAGCGATCACTCCTTCTTCATACTCAGCTGAGTCTCGATGTTGCCTTCTCCACATTTGTCTAGTTCATGGCTAAGAATAATGTCACCTATCTCAATGACTTGATCAAGGGAGTGTCCATGCTCCTCCATATCCTCTTGCAAATTGAGGAAAAAGTAAAAAATGATCTCTTCCTCATCAAAAGTTAAGGAAAAAGCTTGTGACTTGTCCTCTTGTTCATTAAAGGGAGTACCTAAGGTGATTTCCTCCTTATCTATACTAATGGAATCCTCTTGACTAGCCATGAATTGAGTGCACTCCTCTGCTTACTCATTTGCTTCTTCCAAAACATATTCTTCTTTGAAAAGGGATAAAGAAGAAAGATATGATGAAAAACAAGAAGCTTCTTGAGGAAGGGCAGAAGGGATTTGAGGGGAAGGTGAGAGTTTTGGGTCCTCTTGACTTCCTGCTATTATAGTCTCTTCACTATTGGGGAAGTGACCTTAACAGGTTGGACCTTGCTCAAGAATAGGGGTGGGATATGTCTGATCTAGAATTTGTGGTGGTGAATATGGAGTTTGGTAGACTTGGTAACGCTGGTTCTCATGAATGCTTAGCCTCTCTTCTAGAAATGCAATCAATCCACACACATCCATCATCTCATATGTAAGCTCTTGCCAATTTTCCCTTTTAATGGGATCCCACTCGCTTTTAATCAGGTCTATTACATCCATTACTTGATGGATGACATAACAAGGAATTTCTTGGCCATATCCCCTTCTACTATCAAGCTCTAACACATATTTTTTAAATCCCAGCAATGCTTTTTTGAAGGTGAAAATAAGGTTAGGTTGAGCATGGAATGTGACATATTGGGGAGACTGGGTATAAGATTGGTATAGCTCATGACCATCTGCATCCTTATTACTTGTCATGATTCCAGGAGAAGCTTGTTCTTGATTAAAAATATATGAAGGAGAATAAGACCCATAGCTATGAGTAACAAAATTATACATACCAAAAGGTGATTTCTTGATGATACCAGGACTGCTTGATCAACTGATTTGACTCAGAGTCATTTGTTGGTGTTGCTAAAAACCTCCAAAGGCTAATTGGCCACAGAACACACCAAAATTCTTTAACTCCTTGAAAGATCGTCCCACCAGGCATGCCAAAAATTGTTGATGATTTATAATTGTGCTTAATCTTAACTAATCAACAATGGGAGGTTTCAAACTGTGAGACAATGCAGCTTGAAACAACCTCCAGATTTTAGAGAAGTTAGTCTCTTCTTTTATAATGGGTGTTGGGGAAAAGGGATAGGAGATTAAACAAAAATGCAAAATGCAAGAATTGAAACCTAACTATGGAAATGTGCTTGAGTATAATCCTAATCTTAACCTGATCACAGTGAGACTATTACCAGATTTAATTACATTTAAGAGCAGAAAAGTGCATGATCAATGTAAAAGATTAAAATAATAGAAATAGAGGCTCACAATAGGGAATCCATTTGTTGAGATATAGAGAATGTCAAGAGAGGCATAGTGTTCAATCTTATGAATAGAATTTTCCAATCACATAAGAGGCATAGAAGTCACGTACAATTATGTAAACCTTCCAATTCAAGAAAATGAGACAAAAGCAAATGACATTCTTAATCACAACTTCAAAAAATCTACAGTATAGACTACTTCACAAATGACATAGATAACACCAACCAAGGCATGGAGTTCAAATCTTCTTAATTCATTCAGCCACATAAAAGGCATAGAAACATGCACAATTACATCAAATTTACAAGTCAAGAAAATTGAGAAAAGAGCAAATGATATTATTGGTCAAAAACTCTAAAAAGTCTAAAATTATAGAATTCCCCCCACCCTTTCTTTGATTTTACAATTCTTCTTATATATCCTCAAATGTCTCCTCACATCACTTTCCTTCCTACGCAATTCTCCTCCATCCTTCACCCATAGGGGACAAAAAAATGGTGCTTTTAATGCTTTAGGATGCATCCTGGTCTTATCAAGAATTACCCTGACTGCGGCATGGTGATTCATGTCTAGTACCTTCCTTCACGCCTAAAATTCCTCATTGCATCACTTGCTTGGCCACTCAACTATCCACTCTACCTCTACCATTAAGGGACAAATAGACGGCATCTTCAATGCTTAGAAGCCCCAAAAATCTACCTGGTGCACTATTCTATCTACCAATAATAACTCTCGCCAAGTTTCTTTCCATCTTTGCTGTAACAGATAAATGAGCACTCTATCTTGTTGAAATGGAAGAGGACACTTGGTCAATCTATGAAAATTCTCTTTATGGTCTAGAAGGCACTAGAGAGTGACACTTAGCTGATTCTACTTTCTTGATACTCTATTCAGGAATGCTCTGCCTTCGACACCTATCGCAGTCTACTTCCTCAATACTTTGTAGTTTTATCAAAACAAAACTCATCGCATTCCTTTCTCAAGAAACTTTTAGGCAGGGATGGATGCATGTTGCAGTCTTTGCATGTTGACACTCAATGTGTCCATAGTCCTTTGAAAGAACATCTGGGACCCACCACAATCTTCATTCATTAATTAGACTTGAGGATGGTCTCTCAAAAATTGACACATGGTGATCTCCGCTACTCTTGGGAAGATATGTGGCATCTTCCACTTCTCCTTCTAGGGGTATGTGGCATCTTCTACTGCCTTTTGGGGATGGAGTAGAAAGGGATTAGAGAGTGACACTTGGTAGCATCCACTACTTTATGGCACTTAAGCAAAATAAAATGATGCTTTTATGTGTCGAACAAAAGAATTAGACCCAAGCATTGAACTAAAGTCTCAGATGCTGACATGTGGTGACTTTTACTACTTCTTCAAAAGGTAGTTTGGGGCCTTCCATGACAGTCACCTGGTGCTTTCTACTTTTTTGCTGCTTAGCTCATTGAAAGTATTTGTCAAAAGTAGAATGAAATGCGGGTGCCTCTATGAGACTCAGATGCTAACACATGGTGCATTCCACTTAACTACTACTAGATACGTGGCACATTCCACGGTTCTCTAAAAATTCAAAAAAAGGGCTTCGAAGGGTGCCAGCTATTCAGCTCTAGGTTTCAAAAAGTGACACTTGGCAGCTTTCACTTGAATTTGATACTTAGGCCAAAAAATGAAATGAAAGAAATAAAAAGGGAAAAGGGACCTGTGACCAGAGAGTGACACTTAGCAGCTTCCACTGCACTTTGGCACTTAGACAAAAATGAACCTGTTCTCTGCTCCAAAACTCTGCCACGATGTCCAGGGTATGCAGGAATCAAAATTGTAGTGCTCAGCCAAAAAATTTAAATGACATAGAGTAAAAATTACTCTACATTTCCCTGATAACATGAGAAGCTTCATGACTATGTAGATAATGGAGAAGGAATTTGTCTAATCCATGCTTGTAAATAATTCCCCCTAGTATGGTGTAACAAGAGGTACTCTAAACAAAGGATCTTCAAGAATTCCTAGAGAGATTAGGAGGAATGATTCCAAGGTTAAGGTAGTTGAAGGTTTGCTCATACCATATGTCAGATGGAGATTGTTCTACATTATAAATGGTAGGAAGGTTAGAGTGGATATAAGAAGGGGTGATAAAATGGTGGATGGAAATAAATATTTTAGATTTAGAAGGTTGAGATGGGATTTAGGAAGCAAGGGAAGCCATTGTATCCTTGAATTTTTTGGTATATCGAAGAATTGACTAGATAAGGTAATGATCAAATGATGCTAAGAGTACATCTACAAGTTTGTACATTTTAAAGACATCATTTTTACATTGGCAAGATCCATTGACCTAGTTGACCACAAGTTGGGAATAACTAAAGATATTAATGGATTTAATTCCCAAGGCTAGAGAAATTGTAAGACCTATTACTAGGGCTTTGTACTCAATCATATTATTAGTGCAAGAGGAAGAGGTTCATAATCAAGGAGAATGAGGATAACTCTAGCACCCCCACCATGATAGAATTTAGATCCATTGAATAACATGGTAATTTGGTAGGTGGGGTCATTTTGAGAAAGATTCATGATGGACTTATCAAGAAATTAAAGAATTGGTTATCTGATAGAAGATCTTTAGCTCATTGGTCAGTAAGGATTTTCCCTTTAATTTACTTCTACTGGAGGAACTCAAGATCAAACTCAAATAGGAGTATGAGCCACTTAGACATAAGCTAGTTTGGGTATGGTTTAGAGTGAATTACTTGAGTGGGTCATTATTAGTGATGACATAGGTTTTGTGATTAAGAAGGTAATGATGAAGTTTAGAAGACACAAAGATTAAGGTGAAGCAAATTTTCTCAGGATGGGTACACCAAGTCTTATACTCTATAAGAATTTGACTTATGTAATAGAGGTACTTATCTTTGTGTTATTCATCATGGTGAGTGAGCATTACCCCTAGATAATGTTTTTTGGTGAATATAAAAAGGTAGAAGGGTTGTTCTTATTTATGTGGTGTAAGAATGGGTGGAAAAGAAGGTATTATTTAAGTGAATAAAAAGCCTATGTAGTCCTTGGTCTACTTAAAATATGTATCTTTATTGAGAAGATGGTGAAAGGGTTGACATCTATCTGATAATTGAGAGATGAAGTGATGGATAGATTAGATCTTCCCCTGTAGGCTATGGAGTTGCTTAATGTGGGTTAGAGGAGGTATATCCAAAATTGATTTGACTTTATCAAGGTTGAATTTAATTCCTCAAAGAGAAATAATAAATTCAAGAATCTTTTTAGAAAGGACACCAAAAATACATTTCTTGGGGTTGAGTCTGATGTGGAAATGGATTAGGCATTCAAAGATGATGGTGAGAATGGCTTGGTGATCCTTGTAATGTTTAGATTTTCTAAGGAGGTCATCTAGATAGTCCTATTTGATTTTATGGATTAGATCATAAAAGATGTAGGTCATCACATGCTAATAAGTTGTGCCAACATTTATTAGACTAAATGGCATGAATCTATAGTAGAAGGATCCCCATGGGGTGATAAAAGAGGTTTTATGATAATCCTTAGGGAAAATCAATATCTTATTATATCATAAAAAACTATCCATGAGAGACAACATCTCATGGCTAGCTATAAGATAAGTAAGTTGGCTAATTCTAGGCAAAGGAAAGTCATCCTTTGGGCAAGTGAGATTAAGGTCACAAAATTTGATATAAAGTTGAAGTCCCCCTATGGCTTTGGAATGGGAAAGATGTTAGGAACCCATTAAGGATAATCGATGTGCTAGATGAAGTTGAGAGACAAGAACTGCCAACTATTTTCTTTGACTAGAAGGGTGATGCAAGGGTGTATCCTATGAAGATTTTGTTAAACAAGCTTAGTGCTAGGATGGGTGAAAATGTTGTGAATGGATATGGAAGGGTCAATTATGGTCATATCTTGATATGACCAAGAAAATGCTATGCTTTGATAATGAAGGAAAGAAGGGTAATCTTATTTCTCTAAAGAATCTAAAGTTTGACCAATCTTGAAAATGCAAGGGTTATCCTGAGTACCTAAGTTGATATCGATAGTGGATTTATTTATCATGGTTTGGTTCTTAGGAAGAAGGGATTTATGGATAAAATAATCCCTTGTATCGAAGTAAGTGAGAATGGAATCATTGTCTTGATATTGGATGGTGTTGATGGTAGGAGAATCATTTTCTACCATTTTTGGATGGATAAAAGGAAGAATTTTAGTTTGACAATCCTTTTGATAAGTTAGGGGGTCCAAATTAATAGTATTGATAAAAAATATTATATGGAATGATATCAAAATCCTCTAAATTTTAAGGATATGGGGATAGTGAGGATGGTATATCCTCATCAATGGTGGTAATGGGTTTAGGTGAGGTAGGTTCTTCTAGTGGTATGAACCCAAGTCCAAATAGCTCATGAGGTTTTTGAGCTCTGATGGTGGGTAACTCATGAGGTCTATGCTCATAATGACCTAGGCCAAATCCCTTCTAAGCACACCTATGGATGTTTATCTTAGAAAACTCTGGTTTTTCAAGATAAGAGAAATCATAGGTGAATGTTTAGGTGTTAGATATATTAGTGGAAGCAAGAAGTGGATGAGCAAGTCCCCCATAAATTAAGTTGGTTTGATGGTTAGAAGGCCAAAAAGGGATAATGGTTCTGATGTTGGGGTCATAACTAGGATCATGGGTGAGGTTCCCATACTCTTGAGGAATAGGGAAAACATCCAAGGCTAGAATATGATACTCCCCCAGTAAGAGACATTAGAACATGGGTTCCAAGGGGTCCTCTAGGAGGATCTAAGAAGAAGGGATAAATCAGCTAGTTGAAGCTCCATTTATAGTAGGGGTGGAGGTGTTGGTGGTTTTGGTTGGTGAGGTGTTGTTGTTTTTGGTTGTTGGTGATGTGGATAAAGGAGGAATAAGAATATCATGTGGTTGATATGTCATGTTGTATGAAGTAAAAGGACTAGGCTCAGCTCTTATGGTAAGAACTTGACCTTCATGTTCAAATTTGACACATTGGTATAAGGTAGAAGGAACACAACTCATGGCATGGATAAAAGGGTGTCCAAGTAAAACATTGTATTGGAACTCACCTTATAAATTATAATAGAGTTATAGAATTTTACAATGTCCCAAGTGGATGTGGAGGATGACTATCCCCAAGGTAGTGGCCATAGTGTTATTAAAAAAACAAAGGACCATTGTAGTTTTTGACATGATATTTTTAACCAATTAAATTTGGTTATAAGCATGAGAGGAGATAATATTGATGCTAGATATTACATCAATAATCACCCTTTTGATGTGGTTTTGATTTATGTATGCAGTAATGAAGAGGGGAGGATCAGGATCTTTCGAATGGACATAAGGTATTTCCAAATATTAAAAGGTGACAAAGGTAGAAAGTTGAAGGGCCTCTACAAAATATGTAAGAGGTTGAGGATATTTTGGTTGAACCTCTATCAATTACAAGGCCTTTATCAATGATTGGCACTAATGGGCTGAGGTGTTGATTAGTTCATAAAGACTCATCTTCACCAGTATTTGGTGAAGTTGTTTTAGCACCACTCAGATGGATTTAAAAGGTTTAAAAGGAGAGGCACCCAAAATGGATATTTTGGGTTTTGGATAAGGTGAAGGTTCTTGGTTTTGGTTGGACGTTTAAGGGGTAGAAGGGTAGGTCTATGATATGGACACTTTTACTTTTCCTTTATCCTTTTATTGGGCCTAAGATCAGGTAACCATATGGATAGTGTGGATTAAGGGAGGTATTGGGCTAGATGGTTGCTTTAGTTCCTCCTCACTTTCAACTGACAGTGGAGGAGTAGGTAGATTTTGGATGGGTTGAGTTGGTGGTAGGATTGGTAATGAGATCAAGGGAGGTTCATCTAATAGCATATTATCCTCATCCCATAATCTATGATAAGTGTTTGGAGAGTTTTAAATTCTTTATATCATGTATAGGAGTCCTATGGTATGAGAAAATCAAATTGTCATTAAATCATGATGGTTTAGGATGTGAATGGTTAAAAGGTTTGATGGGTAGTAAGGTTAAGGAATAGGTTTGCAATAACCTTTGTATAATGGTTATATAAGATTTGATCAAATGCATTAAGGGTGTTGGGTTTTTGGTTTTTGGAGTAGGAGCCTTTTTAGGAGTAGGCTTCACCATAGAAATTGCAGGTGGTGAAATGGTTTTGATAGATGGTTTTGGGTGGGATTCTTTGGTCATAGTTTATTTGGAGGTTAAAAATTTATAGGTGGAGGGTGAAGGTTTGGTGATTCGTGGGAAGGTAGAGGTAGATAGGTTAGATAAAAATGATGAGATTTTGATGATTTGGTAGTAGGTGTGGGTAGATTAAAAGGACAAGGTTTACTATATGAATAATAGGTAATAGGGATAGTAGAGGGATGGGGCCCTAAGATAGAATATAAGTGTGAAGGAGGTGGTATGGGCCTAGTTCAAAGTGGGAATTTGGTTGGTTCCACCTTCTTAGTTGGTTTTTTTGGGGTTTTATTTAATGGAATATAAGGGGTTAAGTCCAACATCAAATATGGGTGAGAAAGGATAGGTGTAGGAAGTATTCCTAGATTCTTGATGAGTTTGATTAGAGAGCTGTAAGGTGATTTAACAAATTTAAGTAGAGGTGGGTTGGATGGTTCTCCTATGGTTTTAGATAGAGAAGTGTTATAGGTTAGGGTTGAGGTAATGATAGGTTTGATGGTGGATACAAGTGAGGTTGAAGGTTTAGGTCTTTTTTTTCTAAAGGATCCCAAGATGATGCTAAAAATTGGCTCTATCGAGGTTGGGTTGAGAAGTAAACTCTAGATTTTGCACTAATCTAGAAAAAGGCTTATAAATGGGTTTGATTCTTTGGTCATTAGTTTCAAAAGTTAAGCCCATGGGTGAAGGTAAGGGAATGGTTTATTTACCTATGTTTTTGATGTAAGGTTCCAAGATTTGGAAGGATGTTCCCTCCATAGAAGTTGTAGGTAAGGTAACTGTAGACACCGCAAATGTGTCTGCACCTTGGTTCTCCCCCTTGTCCACCTCAAACCCATATCCTAACCCTTGGCTTTAGTCCTCTCCATTCATTTGATTAAAATAGCTTAAATATTTTAATTAAGTGGCCCCCTTTCCACCTCACCCTTGCCACCTTGGATCCTCCCTTGAATCCCTCCACCTTCCTCTTAGCCTTTACTATGCCAAATCTTCTCATTATCTTCCTCCCACGCCCATTTAAGCATCCTCATGACTGTTCTTCCCACAATCCCTTGCCCGGTGGCGTGCAAGAATGCGCAGAGGCTATTTTTAGTCTCTGTCCCCATTTTGCCACTGCCGACGTCGGCGACCCTTCGGCCGGCGTTGGCAAAACTACCGGCGTTGGCAGCCTTCAAGACCCCTTTCTACATCCGTTGCGGCCCCTGGACCCTTGAGCTCGCAAACTGAATTCTCTTGGCATTTTGGCATTCGTCTCCTCTCCATCTGGACCTCGTGCAACAGCAGCAATAGGTGCAAAGATTCTTGATCAGAGATTTCCTCTTGAAAAGTCTTTTGTGGTCTCAACAACAGTTCTCCCACTCTTCATTCGGCAAGCTAAAAGGTAAGCAAAGTCTGTTATTTCATTCTTTTGTTTAAGTTTTCAGTTATCTGGCATATCTGTTGTCTCCTACTCCCTCTGTCCTTCCCCCTGAGACGCTAAAAAGCCTTCTCAGGCCCTATCCTCTGTCCATCTTCCTCTCACACTGTCCCCTCTCTATACAATCCCAGACAACTTCCTCATCCCCCTGCCAACAAAGACCCTATACAGGGCACCTAATCAGAACCAGACCATTCCCCAGTCCATCCTAATTCGTCCCCAAACTTTGTCTCGACCCTGTTCACAAACGGGACCCATCCACAGTCCAGAAACCAAACCAGACCCGACCATAGGCCACAACCCTGACCAATGCCAGTCACTTCCCCAACCGACGTCGGCAGGATAACCGACGTCGGTAGACCAGATAACCGACGCTGGCAACATTTCTGACCTCGGTGACTGTCATCAGCCCGATAGCTCCTTTCAGGTAATCATTTGTTTTTTCTTTCCTTTCTAATCTGTTTATCACTTCTATATTCTGGCATTCTATATTTTCTTGGTCTTTTATCTGTCTATTATCAGTGGGTTGACCTCCCTTGAGGAAGTTTTCACACTTTCGAGAACAAGCTTTCGCTTGGCAACCCACTGCCTATCCATCTAACATTTTCTTGTCCAAGTTCTTTTTCTTTGCAGGTGTCATTCCTCCATAGCCAAAGAGGGGTGCTCACAAGCGTCTGGATTACGGTGCGCAGTCTATATCCAGGTACTTCTAGCCTTGTCCATATCCTTAGTTTCTTTATTCATCTTTTGAATGTAGAAAGCGAATCAGCGATAGAAACATTCTAGCACGTCTGGTGGGACCCTAGGTTCCTCCTGGGTTCCTTTTCTTCTTCATTCATTCAAGAGCATTAAGTTCTTGCCTTTTCTCCTCCTTCTTTTCTTCTCAATGACACTATAAGCAGGAATTTAAAAATAATATTTCTTTTCTTTCTTGCACATTCTAGACTAGTCCAATGTCATACTCTCAACCCTTTTTCAAACTTGTCTTCATAACAAACATCACATTTTGACTTGGGCATTAAAACACTTTGCATTCATTTCTGCTTGTGCTTGCATCTTCTTAGTCCACATCTAGTAACTTAAACGCATATTGAATAAATCGTAGACACTTGATGTTACACTACCAAACCACATGCACTAAAACAAACATAAAACTTACTTGAGACAAGGCCCGACTGGGATTTCATCCCCCAGCGAATACCTTACCCATCTCGGTGACCCTACTTGGATTTCATCACCAAGGGGGAAGCCCACTCCGTTCTCTGGTAGAGGATCAACTCTAGGCGAGGTATATCTTGGCTAAGTGAGACCAGATAACCACTGGAATCGTGAAGTGAGGGGAGCTCGCTCCTTAGCACTAGGCCACGTACCAGACCCTAACACAGATTTTTGAGCACCTAAAACAAGACCCGACACCAGCTCTAGACTGCTTCTTCTAGGACCTTCTTGACAGCCAATCTCCCCAAACATTCATCTAAGGCATAAGCCACAGTTTCTAAAGTTAATTCCTAGGATTTATCGTATTAGGCTTGTCTGTCTCTCTCTGTTTTCCTCTTCTCATCTGTTTGTTTGAGTGAGTGAGGACGCTTTCTTCATTGCTTTTCCAAGAATCTTCAAATCTTTTGGTTCTCTGGAAAACACAGTCACCGACATCAGTTCTTTCACTGACGTCGACTTTCCCCTATTATCGACATCGGTTATCTGACCGACGTCGGCCATATTTCTTACCGACATCGGTTTTTCAACCGACGTCGGTCTCTGTCACTATCCTTTTTTTTTCAAAACCAGCAGCCTAAAACCTGTCCCTTCTCTGTCAAAGACTCCATCCTAGTTTTCTGAAATTGAACAACACAGTTCCTAAAACCTGAACCTTCTTTGCCTTGCATGGTTTTGACTCGTAGCCAAGCCAAGGCTCTTGTCAACCACGCTAGCCATCAACCACTTCCGTCTACCCCATCCGTGACCAAGCCTACAATGGAGTTCAACTCAGAGACCGAAAGAACTCCTATTCGTCCAACCCCGCCGTAGACTCCTATTGTCCAAGAAGGGGACCAAGATTTCGAATGATTCTTGGACCTCAACGTCAAGGCCTTGCAACACTATCTCGTGCATAGCCGAACGTGAGACTCCTTGGGCAATCCGATCTACAGAATGCCAACCTCCCTTGCCGTAACTACGGCTGTATCGACGGCATCCATAGTTCAACCTTTGGACACTCAAGCCATCACTTTGACCGCTGACCAGACTTTGACCAATCCTCTAGGTGTGGACTCTCCCTCTATCTTTGGGCCCACTTCCACCAGGGTTCTGACCCCCTGTCAACCTCAACCCGCTCAACCGCTATCCACTCCTTTTCAGAACCTTGTTGTCTCTATTCTGCCTACCCTGGCCCCTATCAACACCAGGGTGGCTTCCTACCCCTTGGCCCCTGTTACCATAATCCAACCTCTTGTGGCAACATCGGGCCTAGCTATGCCTTCTACCCAACCACCTTTAGCCTCTTCATCTATCCCTATGACTAGTTACCCCTACGTTGCACTTTTACAGGGACAACTGACTACGTCATATGCCTCCCCTAGCCTCTTCCAAGCACCCTGTAACTTAGGGGGTGCGCTACCCATCAATCCATCGGCAGACATCATCAAAATGATGATGGACAAGATGACCAGTCTAGAGACCTCTGTTTCAGGCTCGCACAACGCTCTCTCATACGAGCAGATCTGCAACGAGCCCATTCATCCTTCTGTCCCAATCAGACCATATCCTAGCCAGTGGGAGCTTCCAAATTTTTCTTGCTTTTAAAGCAAGGAAGACCCACAGCAACACTTGCGGGCATTCAGACATGCCTGTTACCTCATTGGCCATGATGATGCGTTGCTCTTACACACGTTTCCTATGTCTCTCTTAGGTGTTGTGCTCGACTGGTACAGCTCCCTTCCCAGCCATTCTCTCTTCTCATTCACACAATTGGCCCAGCTTTTCCTCGATCACTTTTCCATCAACATAACCAAGAAGGTCTCGATCACGAACCTCTATTCTATCCGGCAATTCGAGGATGAGTCCATAGCTGACTTTGTTACTCGATGGAGAGGCCTCATGAATCAACTCTCCTTTTCCTTACCCCAGGCCGAGCTTATTGAAATCTTTTCCCAAGCCTGCGCCAGACATATTTCTTCCACCCTGAGGGTTCAAACCTTCCGCACTTTTGACGAGGCCTTCATAATGGCTCACAAACTTGAGTTGCGTGCCATCGAGGAGAATAAAGTCAAGTTGCGAAGCAAGAATCCCAGCTCTAAGACCAATGACTCTTCTTCTGCTAAGCCATCATCATCCAATTCTAAATCCAAAGCTTCAGCTAATGCCGTGGTGATTAGACCTTCATCTTCTTCGACCAATCAGCCTGAGCCATCCACATCTCAGAGCGCCACCCGCCAATTCTAGCAAAGATACGTACAATGACGGTATACCCCTCTCAGAGAATCATACGCATCTGTGCTAGAAAAGCTTGTTAAACAGGGGGCCCTTAATCTCCCTCAAGCCCGACCTCCTCCACAATTCGATCCCTCACGCGCCATCCCCGTGTGGTATAGGGAGCAAGACTTCTGCAGCTTGCACCGTGTTAAGGGCCATGACATGGAAAACTACAAAACTTTTAAGAACATAATCCAAGATATGCTTGAAAAGGGGGATCTCATCTTAGACAATCCAAATGCACCTCCTAATCAGGCCATTGACATCTTCAAACAACCTTTTCCCAATCATCTGCCAACTCAAAACAATGTCCAGACCTTAATTGACGACAATCATGAGCACAACATTCGAACAGTCAATACGGTCTCTCCCTTCATCCCCAATCAACCTCAAGAGGTTAGGCCATCAATTAGTCCGTCACATGTGGACAAACCTCTTTCCCCAGCTAGTTCTCCATCGACCTCTCTCATTTTGGAGGATGCCTCAGCTTTACCAGCACCACCAGTCTCGCCATCCTCCTTTCTACTGCCTATGGAGGACCCGACCCTTCCTACTCCTCAGCCGCAAGTGGAGAGCACCATCATCCCTGCCCTTTACCCGCTGGAGGAGCCTCGCTCCTTGATTTCTTCTCCACTCGGGGAAGAACCTGTCTCCCCTTCGTCTTCATCTAAATCTGTCTTGCCTTCACCATACCATGCATCTAAGACCACTACACCCATCTCATCTTCAACCTCGCAACCATCAACATCTTCTTCTCAGCCATTTTCCCGATTAGTAGAGAAAATTGAACTTTTCCCTCTGAGGAAAGTGACGCCTCAGGCATTGTGGGAGCATCTTAAAGCCCTTCAACATACCCGCGCCCTCTCATCACATGCTGCTAATCCTCCCAAGGTAGAATCTCGTCAGACTCTTGACAAAGACTAGACTTTCAAACCTCAACCAAACCCGTCAAAACCGAAACCTGCATCTATCTCATCTAAGCCCATCAAATCACTTGGCGTTCGACCTGTCTCCACCCTCACTCACCCACAAGTGAAGGTGGACCTAGACCAGACCTTGAACAGTAGTAGTCTTCCAACCAAGTCAAAGAAGACTGCCAGACCACGAAAGCGAATGCCTCCTTCCCCATCACCATTGTAATCCATTTTGGGCCCCCATCCTTCGACCTTGGCTAGCATCCTTCCCACTCCGGCCTTCAATCAAAACTCGTTGCCTCCTTTGCTTCCTCTGCCTACCTCCAGCTGTCCCTCTCCCAAAAAGGTGGTACCAACCACCAAAAAAGAGCTGTCTCCATCTGTCACCGCACCATCAACCCATAAGGTGGTACGAAAACCTCTTCCGGCCTCGCCTAAGCAAAAGTCACCAACCTCGCGCATATCAACTGGTGCGGACCCTTCAGTGGGCTCATACTCATTGATATTGCACCGACTTCTGCAGACCTCCAACATAACCCTTCCACCCATCTGACCTTTCCAACCTCTCTGGTCCAAGCCCTCCTGGTTCGATGACACGAAAATTTGCTTATATCATCGTACGCTAGGACACGATACCGAGACTTGTTGTGCCCTCAAGGCCGTCATCCGCTGCCATATGGAGAAAGACACTCTTCTCCTTGAGGACTCTCTTGACTAGACCCCGACTCCTTCCCATCCAACCTCTTCAACCACATCAACATCTCACCAACAAAACATGACCCCTTCTTCACCTCCTATTTTCAAAATCAATGCTATTCATATAACCACTAGGTCGCAAAAGGACAAGGCAAAAGAAAAAGCTACCATTCCTTGGACCTATCCCTTCGTCAAGCCACCTCTTGTGCCTAAGCCTAAAATTTCTATCCTTGGCGCATCCCAACCTTCTTCATCTTCCTCTTCTGGGCCAATTCACGACTCCATGCTGAAGCAACTTCACCAGATGCCTATAAAGATATCCCTTTATGACCTTATCCAAACCTCGCCTCAGCACCGTCAAACCCTCATCCAAGCCTTGCAGGCAGCAGAGGTCTAACTCGAGGACCCCCAACCACTCGCTGCCCTCGTCCATTCTTTATCTCTTATCGCCTCCATCACATTTAGCAATTCTGAGATTCCCACATCTAACACGGAAGATCAGGACGCCGCCCTCTTCATCACTGCCTATGTTGATCGGACATGCATTAAATACGTTATGATCGACGACAGTGCTAGCATCAACATTATCTCTACCCATGCCTTTGATCAGCTAGCTCTTCCCAAGAATTGCGTCTCCAAAACTGACGCAATCTTATGCTCTTTTAATGATACCACCGCCACAAACATTGGCACAGTCATCCTTCACATTCACGTTGGTCCACACACAGTCCCAGAGCTCTTCTATATCATCAAAGGAGAGTTTCAATACAACCTTCTACTGGGCTGACCTTGGATCTGTGCCATGGCCTGTATACCCTCCACCCTGCACCGTTGTGTGAAGTTTGAGCATGACGGGCAAGTCCACACCATTCCCGCTAACCCTTCACCCTTCAAGACTTGCAACACAACCTACCGTCCCAATGATGTTCTCATTCCCATCAAGCCGTCAACTCCGGCACTGCCCCCATCTGCGAAAGCTTTGACCAGTTCATAATTGGTGGTCGCCCTCACCCCTCCTCTTCAAGTGCTAACCAAAGACCCCATGGAAGACATCTTCCAATGACTATCACTTGGGGAATATTGCTTGTTGACCCTAGACATGTTCCAAACTCCGCAAGAGTATGGACGCCTTCACCTCAGTCCCAATTATGACCATCGGATTGGGATGGTCGTGCCTTATGGTCCTCCTCACTTCCGAACCAACTTTGTCCATGGGGGGCTCAATCAAGCTCCTACCAATGGCAATTCCCTCTCTTCACCCCAACCTTTCACATCTGATTTCTCATTTCTTGGCAACCCTGCCTTTGCACACACTTACCTTCACAGGTGTGCATGGAAGGGTTTTGGTTTCGGACATTATGAGCAGGGCTCCCATCAGCCCATCGAGCCGCTCAATGATCACGATGCCAAGAAACGGTATGGCCTGGGATATCATGACCCCACTCAGGCTCCTTTTGACCTTTGTCCCGAGCCAACCATTGACCAATCTCCTCCAAACTCACCCATTTCTCCTTCGTCACCTACGGAGTCAGTGGTTTCCATCCCTCCTAGTTTTTTTTTTTTTTCCATAAACACCATTCACCTGGAACCCCTGACCTATCAGCTCAATGGGGTGTCCTAGCATGGTAGAGGATGAGTCGGCAACCATTCACACTGTCCACTGTGTTGATGATGATGCCATCCTTTCCTACATGGGTGACGATGACTCTTTCATCCAGCGTTTCCTCCATTCCGAGACCCGGGTTATGTTAAATGAATCCACCATTGACATCAACCTCCCTTCTTCTTCTGATGTTCCTCACGTCTTAAAGATTGGCCAATCTTTAGACACTCAAGAGCAGCTTGACTATGCCCAGTTCCTTTCCAACCATAGCAAGGCCTTTGCCTGGACTTACAGCGACATGCCTGGCATCGACCCCACCATTGCTACCCATAACATTATCACCAAACTAGAGGCTAAGCCTGTTAGGCAAAAGCTTCGAAAGATGCATCCTCGCATTGTGCTCCTTGTCAAAGAGGAGCTTCAGCGCCTTCTTTCTGTCTCCTTCATCCAACCCATCGATTATCCATAGTGGGTCTCTAACATTGTCCCAGTTACTAAAGCAACTGGGGGGATTCAGATCTGCATGGACTATCGTGACCTTAACCTAGCCTATCCCAAAGATGACTTCCCTCTTCCTAACATTGACCAGCTTGTTGATCTCACGGCTGGCCATGAAATGCTATCTCTCATGGACAGGTTTTGAGGATACAATCAAATCCTGATCGCACTGGAAGATTAGCACAAGACTACCTTTATCGCTCCATGGGGGACTTTCTGCTATCGAGTCATGCCTTTCAGCTTGAAAAATGCTGGTGCCACATATCAGCGCGCCATGACCTACATTTTCCACGATCTCCTCCACAAAATCATGGAGGACTATGTGGATGACCTTCTCGACAAGTCCAATCTTTGTCGTGACCACTTGACCATTCTCACAATCATCTTCTCTCACCTTCTACAATACAATGTCTGCCTTAACCCCAAGAAGTGTGTCTTTGGGGTCCTCTCAGGCAAGCTTCTCAGCTTCATCGTTTCCTTCTGTGGTATCGAGATAGATCCCGCCAAGATCCGTGCTATCCTCAAAATGCCACCCCCGACCAATCTCAAGCAGCTTCGCAGTCTACAGGGGAAGCTCCAGTCCATTCGCCATTTCATCTCACAGCTTTCAGACCGCTGCCAACCTTTTCATCACCTCCTTAAGAAGGACGTCTCCTTTAAATGGGATGAGGACTGTCAAGAGGCTTTTGAAGCCCTCAAAAGCTATTTGGTCTCTCCACCAGTCCTCATTCCACCTAAAGATGACCAACCCTTCTACCTTTATATCTCTGCTACCAACCATTCGTTAGGTGCCATGATCGCGCACCGAGACGAGCATCATCGTGAGCAAGCGGTTTACTACATCAACCGAACACTAGTTGACTATGAAACTCGGTATACTCATACTTCTATTTGGCATTAGTCTTTTCCACCACCAAGCTCTGCCACTATCTTCTCAACCACAAAACCTTTGTCGTCACTCACACCGACCCTCTCAAGTACATGCACTCTAAGCCATATCAGAATCAACGTATGGCTCGGTGGCTCATGCTGCTTGCTGAGTTTGACCTCAAATTCATCCAGTAGAAATCTATCAAGGGGCAAACCATTGCTGACCAATTGGCAGATGCCTCTCTTCTTGACAACCAACCTTCACAGTTTGAGTTCCCTGACGAGTCTATCACTACCCTTTCCACTGATGACACCGTCTACCAAATGACCATGTTCTTTGACGGCTCCAAATGTCAACTCGGTGGGGGTGCGGGGGTCATCCTCATCCCACTCGAAGGGGAGCCCATGCCTCTATCTTTTAAGCTTGACTTTGATTGTACCAATAATATGGCCGAATACGAGGCCTTAATTTTGGGACTTCAAACTGCCCTTTCCCTCCACATCAAGTCTATCAACATCTTTGGCAACTCATAGCTCGTCCTCAATCAAGTTAACAGTTCATATCTCTATAAAAATGAAGTTTTACTGAGGTTTAAAAATTGTGCTGACCTTCTTTTGGCATCTTTTGACCATTACCTCTTGCAGACTGTTCCATGCTCTACGAACAAGTTTGCCGACACCATGGCTTCTCTTGCTTCGCATATCTCATCTTCATCATCGTCATCTCGCCTTTTTGTCACAGTGCATCACGTACCTTTGCCTTCATACATCTCTCCTCACATCGACCATATCAACACTATCAATCCTAGCCCACGAGGTGACTGGTATAAGCAACTTGTGGACTACTTGTCTCTTTCTGTCACTCCTCCCAACCTCTCTAGCAATGCGCGGTGAGCTTTCATCAAGTGCATAGCTTGCTATACCATGCTAAGAGGTCTTCTCTATAAGCAAGGCTTTGACGGCCTCCTCCTTCGCTGTCTAACCTCCACTGAAGCTTCTCAAGCCATAAAGCAAGTCCATGATGGGATTTGTGGTGGACACTTCAGTGGAAACTTGATTGCCAAGCGCATCCTTCACCTGGGTTATTATTGGCCCACCCTTCATCAAGACTGTAGCGACTATGTTTGACGTTGCATCAAGTGTCAGCAACACTCTAACCTACTTCATCTCCCTAGCCACGCCTTGCAAGTTGCTCAGGATTTTTGGCCTTTCTCTCAATGGGGCTTGGATCTCATCGGTGAGATCAACCCTCACTCATCCCTTTGTCATCAATCCATCATCACTGCCACTGAGTATTTCACCAAGTGGGTGGAAGCCATTCCTCTTGTCTCCACAAAAGCAGACTTCATCAGCAGCCACATCATCTGTCATTTTGGTGTCCCTCAAAAAATCATCACCGACAATGGCAAATCATTCAAAAACAAGACTGTCCAAAAACTATGCGACTCATTTGGCATCAAACTCAGCTTTTCTTCACCTTACTACCCACAAGCAAATGGGCAGGCTGAGGCTTCCAACAAAATTATGACTAAAATTCTCATGAAGGTGGTCAACAATACAGGAAGGGATTGGCACATTCATATTCCCTTCACTTTGTGGGCCTACCGCACTAGCATCCAAACCTCTACGGGTGCTACTCCCTTCTCCCTCGTGTATGGAATAGAGGCTGTCTTACCTCTCGAAGTACAGATCCTGTCTCTCCGCATCTCCCTGCATGACATTCTCTACAACGATGACTTTCGTCAAGATCGCTTAGCTCAACTTGAGTTACTTGACGAGCGCCATCTTGCTGCCCTCAATCATCTCCATGTCTACCAAAGTTGCATAAAGCGGGCCTACGACAAAAATCTGTGAGAATGAGATTTCAACATCGGAGACCTCGTCCTCAAAGAGAATCAGCACGTGACCAATATGGAGCGAATTAAACAAGGCAAATTCGCCCCCAATTGGCTTGGACCTTTTATCATCACACACAAGTATGGGTCAGGGACTTATCATTTGTCCTCCCTCAATGGATGGCTAGAACCTGAGCCTCTTAATGCATTGCATCTTCGACCATTCTTCTGTTAGTCGAGTACTCATCTACTTGACACGTAACTTGAGCTCGTCCCTTGAGCAATCCTCATCCTCTTAATCCTCATTCCTTTCAACCCTATTCCCCTTTAACAAGTCCTCTACAACCCTTTTATGATGCATGGATGCTTTGTCCAAATAAAAGGGAGTCCTTGAACTTCTACAGTCAGTCTTGTCCATGACTCAAAAAAAAATAAAAAAAATCAAGATGTCAAAACAAATCCAAGGTCACAAAATCAAATTCAAAAAGACAGACTGATCCCTCAAAGGACATCTATACTATCATTGCTATAGCTAATAGACTGATCTCTCGAAGGACAACTATTCAAACATTATAAAGCAAAAATATAGACCACTCCCTCGAAGGATGGCTACGACTAAATCTTGCTACAAATAGCAACCTTTCTTAGAAGCTTCCCGCATTGATTAGCTTCGCAACATGACCACTAAATTAAAATACATCTCTATGTAGGCTTCCCGCATCGATCAGCCTACACCAAAAAAAAAAAAAAAAAAAAAAAAAAAAAAAAAAAAAAAAAAAACGGGTCATGGACTTCGCTTGTAGTTGTCTCAAGGTCTCCTATAAAAAGGGGCAAGGTTATTCCTGCTCTTAAACTGGGTTACCCTATCCACCTCCTATCACCTGCTCAGGGGACTTTGAGCTCACTTTAATGTCAAAGTGATTCGATTACTGTTCTAACACCACACTGGTCAACGACGTAATGCATGGACGGGGCTTTGGTTCTAATAACCCCTATCTATGCTTCCTTTCTGGTCCTTGTCAATGAAAGAGCAATTTGCCTTTCATCTTTTCTCTACACTTTGGTCACATTTTAACCACATCAATTGTCGACTCATCTTTAACCAAGCCATTTTCATCATTTTCAGCTGACATCATCCTAATCCATTTCACATAGTTTCTATGGACACCAATACACATGGAAACTACCGACCAGACCCAATTTATGTTAAGCATAAACCAATACTTGCTGAAGCATAAATAGACTTCCATTCATTTTTAGCATACATCCATCACGACTATGGAAACTTGCTAGGGATGAAAGCCTCTCGACCAATATGACATCTGTAGCATCATCTTACCCTCATCGTTTTGACACTTGACCACATCCAATCATTGATCAATCAGACCTTTTGTCTGAACTACATTAGTCTGAGGCCCTATGACCAGGGCTATGTAGGCAGCACTCAGATCACATGACATTTTCTGAGGTTAGCTCGACCACCCCCATTTGTTCATCTCTTTGATGGACAAACCTTCTCTTCTATGACTTTGATCATGACCAACTCCATAAACTTTGACCAAGACCAATCAATCTCTCTGACCCTTCCTCCCTTTTAGGGAGAACTACATTGGCCTGAGGCCCTTCACACAAGGGCTATGTAGGCAGCACTCAGATCACATGACATTTTTTGAGGTTAGCTCAGCCACATCCTTCATCCATCCATCCCCTTGACCAATGACCATTGGAGATCATGCGTATCTCCTCCGACCTTCGACTACTTCTAAGCCAATGTTGCCTTGTTTGTTTTTGCGTGTGTGCTACCTCACGGCTGGTTAGCAGAATTGTTCACAGACTATTTTTGACCCTTCATAAGTATAGGATCGCAAGCCAGTTGATCCGCACTACTTGTGGCTTTTTCATGTCTCTAGGAGCACTTCCTGAGCCTGGGATACCTGGAACACGATGACCATTTGGAGCTTCAGCTTAGATTGAGTGACCCGATCAGTAGACGACTAAATGCTGGGGCTTGGTTACTTCAATTTTGGCACTCCTTGACCCTCGACATGTGATAATTTGACCCGACCCTCCCGTGAAGTGGACTACGCGCAATCACGACTATTGCAGCATTTTTTCTCACACTCTTCTATCCATCTCTCTGTAAAATCGACACTCGATCTTCGGTTCCCTTCTCTCGACTATCGCTTTGAGGGGGGAACACCTCATCCTTTTCCTGGGGCAACCAACTCCTTTTTTTGTCTTGCAGTTCATCAAGAACAACCAACAAGACAAAAAGGGGCAAATGTAGACACCGTAAATGTGTCTACACCTTGGTTCTCCCCCTTGTCCGCCTCAAACCCATATCCTAACCCTTGGCTTTAGTCCTCTCCATTCATTTGATTAAAATAACTTAAATATTTTAATTAAGTGGCCCCCTTTCCACCTCACCCTTGCCACCTTGGATCCTCCCTTGAATCCCTCCACCTTCCTCTTAACCTTTATTATGCCAAATCTTCTCATTATCTTCCTCCCACGCCCATTTAAGCATCCTCATGACCGTTCTTCCCACAATCCCTCACCCAGTGGTGTGCAAGAATGTGCAGAGGCTATTTTTAGTCTCTGTCCCCATTCTGCCACTGCCAACATCGGCAAAACTGTCGGTGTCGGTAGCCTTCAAGACCCCTTTCTGCATCCGTTGCAGCCCCTGGACCCTTGAGCTCGCAAACTGAATTCTCTTGGCATTTTGGCATTCGTCTCCTCTCCATCTGGACCTCGTGCAACAACAGCAATAGGTGCAAAGATTCTTGATCAGAGATTTCCTCTTGAAAAGTCTTTTGTGGTCTCAACAACAGTTCTCCCACTCTTCATTTAGGAAGCTAAAAGGTAAGCAGAGTCTGTTATTTCATTCTTTTGTTTAAGTTTTCAGTTATCTAGCATATCTGCTGTCTCCTACTCCCTCTGTCCTTCCCCCTGAGACGCTAAAAAGCCTTCTTAGGCCCTGTCCTCTGTCCATCTTCCTCTCACACTGTCCCCCTTTCTATACAATCCCAAACAACTTCCTCATCCCCCTACCAACAAAGACCCTATACAGGGCACCTAATCAGAACCAGACCATTCCCCAGTCCATCCTAATTCATCCCTGAACTCTGTCTCGACCCTATTCACAAACTGGACCCATCCACAGTCCAGAAACCAAACTAGACCTGACCATAGGCCACAACCCCGACCGACGTCGGTCACTTCCCCAACCGACGTCGGCAGGATAACGGACGTTGACAGACCAGATAACCGACGCCGACAACATTTCTGACCTTGGCGACTGTCATCAGCCCGACAGCTCCTTTCAGGTAATCATTTGTTTTTTCTTTCCTTTTTAATCTGTTTATCACTTCTGTATTCTGGCATTCTATATTTTCTTAGTCTTTTATCTATCTGTTATCAGTGGGTTGACCTCCCTTGAGGAAGTTTTCACACTTCTGGGAACAAGCTTTCGCTTGGCAACCCACTGCCTATCCATCTAACATTTTCTTGTCTAAGTTCTTTTTCTTTAAAGGTGTCATTCCTCCACAGCCAAAGAGGGGTGCTCGCAAGTGTCTGGATTATGGTGCACAGTCTATATCCAGGTACTTCTAGCCTTGTCCATGTCCTTAGTTTCTTTATTCATCTTTTGAATGTAGAAAGCGAATTAGCGATAGAAACAGTAACCTCCTCTTTTAGGATGGTTCCTAAAGAGAGAATGGGTGGTTCTAGGATAGGTGAGGAAGGTGTGATGGCCTCAAATGAAGGAAAAGAGATGATAGTTTCATTTTTTTGGGTGTTCAAAGGAATGGATTGTAATTCAACCACTTCAATATGTGGATTGGGTGAAGACATGGTTGAATCAAAGGTTACCTCCTTTGGTATTTTTATCAAAGGAGATGTTGATAGGCCCATGGTTTCAACAAGTAAAGAAAGAGGGGTGGTTGATTACTCTATTTGGGTGTACAAAGGAAAAGAGGGTGAGTCCACCACTTCAATGAGTGGAATGGAGGAAGATGTACTTGAGGTAATGGACTCTTCGATGATAGATTCACTAATTATTACATTAACCATATGGACCTCATTGGCATAAGATGATTCTAGTGTATTATCATCATAGTTGGTGGAAGGAACATGGTTGGAAAAAGGTTTATAAAAGATATCAATACACTGATTTGGGGGTGCATTAAGATTATCAAATAAAACTTTTCATTTATCAATCATGTTTTGGATAATAGTCTTAAAGGTATCACACCTACTAACATCATGTTTAATGACTTAGTGGAAAACACATAAATTGTTCGCATTGTACCAATGAGGTGTAGGATGAGAAACATCAAATTTTTGTGGAGGTTTTATTGGAAGAAGTTATATGATGTTTTATTTGATTTTTTTATCCAAAACTGAGGCATAAAACTCTCATATTATAGTATATTATTTTGGGGGAACTTGGTATTGGTTTCAGTTTGGTGGGTTGGAAGAGTTAGAGGAATTGGCAGAGTTGGGTCGGTTCACATTTGGTGGTGGATAAGTTTTAAAGATAACCAAGTTGGTGGATGACGTTGGTTTGGTATTGGGATGGATGGATTGATTGGTGGTCTTCATTGAATAAGGGTCATTATATTTAAATCTTGAAATTTTTTTCTACAGTTTAAATTTTCTCTCATCAATGGTTCAGATTTCTTATTTTTGTACCATGGTGAAAGCCTCATTAAAAGTATTGAAATTTTGAACTTGAATAGTAGGGGAAATATGTTTATAAGAAACTTAAGATAAAATCTCAATCAATTAGATTTTGGGTAAGGATAAATAAATTTGGTTGATGAGACCTATCCATCTACCTAAAAAATTAGAAATTAATTCATCATCAAACTACCTAATGAATTTGAGGTCGATAACAGAGACCTTTTTAGGTATATTGACTGAAAAGTGATCTAAAAAGACTTGGGAAAGTTGAGAAAAGGAAAAGAATGAGTGTTTTGTGAGATAACTATACCAATCTAGGGCTAGTCCAGATAAAGATATGGGGAATGTAAGAAGGAGAAGAACATCATCATATGCAATCAAATAACAAGAATGGAAAAATGCTCTCAACTATTCTTGGGGGTCCTCTTTGCTTTAGAACTTGGAAAACTTTGGTATTTACCATCGAGGAGGATAATATTGGATAAGAATGGATGGATGGATAAGTTCATTGCATATTTGATCGTAAGATAAAAGGTTATGAACCACAAAAATAGATGATTTAAGACTGGAAATTTTATCCATCAACATCTTAACCAAATCTATTTAAGGTGGGGAGAATCCATAATTGGATGGTAAGTTTGGTTGAGGTTGGGTGGTAGTGATATATGGATAAGAGGTAAAAGATTGAAAAGATACCACATATTGGTATGTGGTCATTAAAGGTTGGGATGGTGCCACATAAGGGTTGATGGGCACAAAAATTTGGGTAGAAAGTGTTATGTATCCTTTTGGATTAGGAACATATTGGTAAGATGTCATGGGTATTTGTTGAGGGATAGATATGGGTTGATTTGGAGGTATGTATGGATTGGTTTATGGTTGGGTTTAAGTAGTAACTCTTGTGCTAATAGGTGGAAGGTTAGGAGGTATGAAAAGTAGCAAATTTTGAAGATGGGTATAAATTGGTTGGTTGGTGGTGATAAGAAGAATGATGTAATAAGGTTAGAATATACCCCCATTGTGGATATGGTATAGGTAACAATGGGTAAGTTTAACCCTACCTTGTAGGTGTCGGTTGGTGTGGGCGGATGTTTGTTTATTACTTGTAATGTTGGATTGGGTTGGGTGGTGGTAGTAGATGGGATATTACTATAAGAAGATGCTTAGGTAATCAAAGTTTGGGTAGAGGTAACACCAATCATAAGAGGGGGAGGCATACCATATGGTGGATCCATAGGAATAATTGAAGAAATAAGGGTGTGGTAAGATAAGGTGTTAAGTTAATGTTGAAGGGCCATGGGGTTGTTATCAAGGAAGGTAACAAAATATGCATCACCGTCAATAACTATTTGAGGTATGGTAAGAGGGGGAGAAAGATGAGTATAACTCTTAACATCTAAAGTATACTTCATGGAAGAAGAGGAAGAGGAAGATGGTGGTTCTTGGTTTGATTCATCAATTATTGTCTAGTAAAGACCATCATATTAATATAAAATAAATGATGAAAACTCACAGCTCAAACTAAAATCAATCAAAAGAAAAATAATCTCAAGACAATCCAAATACACACTAGAAGTGCATTTAAAACTTAGGATTGTTTTTATATCACTTTTGACTTATACCTTAGAAAGTCTGAAGAAGAAAATTAGTTTGTAGATTAGGTACTAAAGAGGAAATCTAAGGTTGTTTTAGGTTGTGTTTAGGTGCTTAAAAGTAAGAATCTATAATTAACTTTTGTACATGGCTTGATATTGGGGTTTACTCCCTCACCACAGTGATAAGGATGTCAAGTCCTTAGCCAAAATATATTGAATTTTAGATTTTATACTCAACCAAAGAGTTGAGTTGGTGCTCCCTTTGGCAATGACCTCCATGTGGGACTATTAAGAAAGGGTAATATTTATCACTAGGTGATGAAATCCTAGTCAAGCCTTATCTCAAGTTTGTTTTGATGTGTTGATTGATTATGTATTTTGGTTGAGTGTGTGATAACAAGAGTGAAACTATGATTAATTACTTTGTTTTTAATTTACTAAATGAACTATAACAAGAAATAAATAAATGCATGCAAAGTTTATTGTAAGCCCAAAAAAAATTAGATTTCATTGTATGAGCATAGAATAAAGGAAGAAATAAAAGGGCACCTAGATGATACTAGGTCCCACTGGGCATGACAAAATGTTTCTCTTAATTTCTACCCATTTCTTAATATTTGAAGAAGATAAGAAACTAGCAATAAGGATGTAGTATAAATACCTAGTTGGTGACGCACCTGTAATCTAGATGAAGATGGAGAACTCCTCTTTGGCTTGGAAGGAATAACCTATACATAAGAAAGAACTAACAAAGGGGTTGTTATCAAGATAGTTGAGAGAACTACCTAGTATGAGCTAGATCTAAGAAGCATAAGCTTTTCTAGGAGGCTATCAATCCACTCTTAATAACAATCATGTTGAAATAGATAAAAATAAGGTACTTGCATAAAGTAAATTAAATGAAATACAAGAAGTAAATAGAATGCTTGCTAAATAAAATGAATAAATATAGAAAAAGTAGGTCAATACTTATGTTAAAGTGGATGAATTCAATTTTAAAAAATCAAAAAAGGGTTTGTGAATAGGTAGGAACATATAAAGTTAGGTTTGGTTAGGGTTAAGGGGCTGAAAATAACTTATTATTATTTTCTACCATAGTGACCGTTAGTATTTGGGTGAACCGTCAATGATAAGATAACCATCAGTGGTTGGGTAACTGTCAATAGTTGGGGGTGACCATTGATAGTTGTACTAACCATCGGTGGTTGCCTATGTATTTTTGAAGGTACTAAAAAAAAGAGTTGTAGAATGGGTAAATGGTCTGATAATGGTTCTATTAAGGATATAAAAGTTGGTAAATAAGGTAAAAATAGGTCTAATCAGGTTAGGGGGTTAGAAATCCAATGACACAAAAAAGTACAATATACCTATATATTAGTTGATGGTTGAAGGTTAGATCAATTTTGCTAGAGTAATAGTAATTTCACCTCAAAAGTAAATTTGATAGAGGTTCGAATCCCTTTTGATGTTGTTGATTTGATAAAATAAGACTAGATGCTAGAAATATTGAATACATGTATGCAAGATTGTTTATGATGATTGATCCATTTCACCTCCTACTCTCCTTTTTTATAAGCAAAGAGAGATGGAGGATAAAAAAATTTATAGTAGGTTTGTGTGCTGATTTTAATGCTTAGGAGTTCATTATCATCGCATAAGGTGAATATGTTAAATTATGCCTCATTATCTCACACATAGCTAGTGATATGTTAAGAAGGTGAGGACCTAACCATCGACGGTCAAGCTAACCATCAATGGTTAAGCTAATCATCAATGGTCAAGTATTTAAAGGTAAATGGGTCAAAAAGGGGTTAAATAGGTTTAGTTAAGGGTTAATTTAGTAGGTTGGTTAGTTTAGTTAGTTAAGTAGATAGCTAGACTCAGGTCTTAAAGGGTTGGTTAGTGGGTCAATAAGGGTTAGGTGGTTTTTAAAGAGTCTTAAGGAATTTGACACATAGTATGGTTTTTTAGTGTCTATAGTGAGAACATATCATGCTAGGAAGGGTTCAAAAGCCTATGGTCTAACACAATCACACAACCCTAATGAAATATTAAGGTTTAAATAATTCACCTATTCTAGTAACAAGAAAGTAAATCTCATCTAGTGCACACCAAAGCTTGTGGCACAAAGTGGCAATATATAAAACATGTAAATGGAACCTAAATTAAATTAAGTATGAGTAACACCCTAATACATGGAATATTAAAGTTATTATTATTCAATCCAACACTTATGCTACTTCTATCTACTAAAATAGAGGAGAATAAAGTTACAATATACTTACCTAAATGTGAACCCATCGAGACTCAATATTTCCCTTGGTATAAATGGATTTAAAAGAGGATTTTATGGTTTGTAAGGATCATTAAAAAATTCCAAAGCAACCAAGACTTATCCATAGTACTATATTCTCCAAATAATAAACCTAAGCTAAGTCTCCTCAAGTAGAATGGTGGAAGAGCAGATTGTGAAGAAGTGTGAGTGAATAATAACTCTTGATTACACATATGAAATAATGATGAAATGATCTTGTACTTATAGGTGGATACTTACCTAAATAATTCTAGATACATTAGATGTATAGGGTTGATCCAGGCAACCCAATGTGTCTTTGGGGATAATTCAATAGGTTTGAACTAGGTTGGCTGAAAGGCTAAAAAGCTAAGAAAGTGAAAAATACCCCTAAACTGTACTAAGTTGACCCAGTCGACCTGGTATAACCAACTGACCAAAAAGGGTTTAAGATAAGAAAATGAGGGATGAAAAGAGGAAAATACTGAATTAATATTCAAGAGAGGAAAAATAGCTTATGGAATGGTGTTGGGAATTGGTTGGATTGGTAATAATGTGGCAAGGAACAACAATCCTAAGAAATACCAAAGGTCTACCCACATATTTCTTAATGCACCCCTTAGGGTATGCACTCAGAGAGATTGAGTCTCGATGGTAATAATGTGGAAATAAGGGACAATAATCTTAAGAAATACCAAAGGTCTATCCACCCCTTTCCTAGTGCACCCCCTTGGGTTGCACTCAGAGAGATTGAGTCTCGATAGGTTCCTACAAGATGTAAATGATCAGTATTTGATAAAATTTTGAAAATATTATGTGTATACATATTCCCCACTTAAAGCTCATCACATGACACTAAGTTGTAATAGGGGATGTTGTTTCGAGAAAGAACATAGTAACACATAATACTAAGTTGTGATATTTTAAATCATAAAATGACTGAAAGTAAATGACTAAAAATTAAAGAACTAAAAAGTAAATGTAATGTGTACCTTGACTTACCTTTATTGTGGGATGGTTTTTTGATATGTTATTAGTTTTGATTGTGGAGAGCATAGAGACTACTTTCAACAAACCCAAGAATACAAAACTAAAGATAAAAAATAAACACATGCAAGAAAATCCAAGATAGCTAGAGTTATGAGGACAAGATGTACTTGGGAAATTTGGTAAGATGGTATGATAGGTGCTATATTAAACCAAATGACCAATTCAAATAACAATAATAAATTTAGTAATCAAAAATCCAATGTTAATAAAGACTGATAAACTCAAATAATCTATCCTTTAGTAAGAAAGGCAAACTCATCAAGTCAAATCAAGGATACAAGTCAAACAAGATGGTAACATTTAAAAAAAAAAAAACTAATAAAATACTAAAAAAAATGGTAATACAACATTTATGAGTGAATATTAACAATCCACATCTCACTCAACAATGGAAAAAGATGCATAAAAATGGAAAACAACATTGATGACTAAGAAGTAACAAGCCAACCACACTCAATAATGAAAAAAGGGTAAGAACTAAGGTGTTCATAATATCAAGATAGTAAAATTATGACAAATAGTAAAAGGAAAGTAAAGTAAGTCTAATAATGTAATTCAATGGTAAAAAGTAAAGAAGTAATCCATAGTTTCTCAAACCTTTTTTTTCACTCTAAGGATAGATAAAATTGAAACATAGTGCTAACATGTTTTTAAGAGGTGAAGAAGAAGGAATTATAGAAGAAGGTAAAAATTATTTGGAATCACAATTTGTCCATCAAAGGGGGAAAGATTAAATGGGTGGTAGGGAGAATGAAGTAAAAACCAAGGTAGATAAAATATTTATCAAAGTCAAGACACTCAAATTAGGTTTGTCAAAATAAGAGGAATTTTGAACTTAAGGAATATGAAGAAATTTTTTTAGCCACACAATTCTTAGGTCAAAAAATGGATTATATATATTGTCCCATAAAGGATAAATTCATGAGAAGTAAAATGGACCTACCTCCCCTTCACATGTTCCCCATTCTTTAGGACCCCTTATAAAGCCATCAGTCTACTACGAAGATTGGGTACTTGCGTGAGAAAGTAGGTAGCACCATAGAGTTTTTTGAAATCCCCTATTCCAATCTACTATCCTACAACACCCCAAAGGACTTTGGATCTATGTGAAGCCAAATAGAGTTTGAGTTTCAATCGGAGATAGGAGATGTGCTTGGAATCATGTCTTTTGGTGTGAATTTGACTTTTGATATTTGTATGTTACCTTTTACATATTATTACCTTTTGTTTCAAATTATTTGGCTTTTAAATATCTTGATGGATTTTATATACATCCTCCACATGGATTTGGAATACCAAACATGGGTGCTAAAGATGACTTTCATTTGAATACTTGGGACAAGGTTGATAAGAGAGAGAAACTTCAAAGAGCATGGGGTCTAAAAGTCTCATAAATCTAGGTGAAATAAAAGTACTATCTTGACTTCAACCTTGTTTTATATAATTTGGATATGAAAGGAAGGGGAAATTAAGAGGAGTGACACATGGAACAATTTTAATTACTTAAAATCACAAAAAAATATGGCAAAGGGAAAAGAGGGATACAATGACAATAAAGTGTGATTCCTTATCATAAGAATGAGGGAAATAGAGGAAAATATGATAACATAGATTGTTGTGTATATTTCATCTATCAAAATAACCAAAAGCTAAGGTTGAGAATAAGGATGAAGAACATGAAAAGATGTTAATTTTATGAGAAGGATTGGGTCCTATCCATGATCTTACACTGTAACTCACAAAATAGAAACCCAAAGGGTGCCAAAAATCAAATGAAAGATAAAGTGAAAGAGATGAGCAAAAAGATGGTAATTTTTTGAGGGATGCTAGGTCCTATCCATGGTCTTAAAAAATAACTAACAAAAGAAAAACCCAAGGGATGCTAATAAACATTGATAATAAAAAGTATGTGAAAAATAAGTATAAGATGGTGGTTTTGTGAGAAATGTTACGTCCTATCCATGATCTTACAAATAAACCCAAAAAATAAAAACCTAAGGGGTGCAAAAAACAAGAAAAAAATTCAAGAAGATAAATAATAATATTGTACATCAAAAAGCTAAAAGACCAAAAGGGAGGACTAAAGGTTTGGGAAAGAGAGGGAACTATTGTAGAGGGAGAGACTCATGCCTAAATAACCTACAAAAATGTGTTATACATATATATATATATATATATATATATATATATATATATAAAGCATGAAAAGAAGGAAATGTTTAGGAAAATTACTTTTTAAGGAATTGAGCATTGGTGGGCTCTTTTAAAACATGTCCTTTATTGGTTTGAAGATGGTATGTGCTTGGACCAAGAGTGTATTTGACTAAATATGGCCCCCACCATTTTTGGGTGTATTTACCTTCTTTATAATGGGTGTAGTATAATTTAAAGATTAGATCACCAACATTAAAAGTGTGGACTTTAATATGTTTTTTATGTTGTCTAACAATACGAGCCTTATATTGGCATTTATGTTGTAAAGCAAAAAGATAATGTTCATCAAAAAGATCAAGGGCATGAAGGCAAGATTCAAATAATTTCTCATCAAGAATAATTTCATGAAGAGATATATGAAGAGAGGGAACCTCAACTTCTAAAGGAAGAATTGACTCAGAACCATAGACTAGAAAAAATGGCATTTCCCCAATGGCAATATGTATGCTAGTCCGATAAGCCCAAAGTATAGTATAAAGATGAATATGCTAATCTATGTAGGTTTTATGAATTTTATTTTGGATAATTTTGTTAAAAATGTTTATAGTGGCCTCAAATTGACCATTTTATTATGGATGATAAGGTGTGCAAAATTTGTGATTGATCTTGAATTTGTTACAAAGTTGTTTAACATGTTTATTTTTGTAATTACCATCATCATATGAAATGATGGTATGGGGAATGCCAAAGTATAAAATGATTTGGTTAACAATAAATTTGGAAATGGTAGGATAGTGACATTAATAAGGGCATGGATTCTACCCACTTGGTAAAATATTTGGTAGCAGTGATGATAAAGACATGTCCATTGTGGGGGTGAAGAAGTTTCCTAATGAGATCAAATCCCCACATGTAAAATGGCCAAGTAGATTTGATATTTTGAGGTTTGGAAGGAGGTGAATAGATTATATCATCATGAATATGAAAAGAAGTACACTTTTTACAATAGTTTATTGCATCCTTTTCAAGATTAGGCTAAAAGTAACCCATACGTAGGCATTTGTAGGTTGTATCATGTCTACTATAATGGCCACTATAAATGCTCACATGTGCTTGTTCAAGAAGAGGAGGGACCTCATATTTCATAACATAATTGATAAAGGTACCTTTAGTATTGTGATATTAAAGGATGTTTTGTTGAAATACATACTTGAAGGCTTTTTTATGAATGCATGTCTTTTCACAAGAGTCTAAATTAAGAGGATAAGTTTGATGTTATGCAAATGGAATGATATCTTTACACCAAGTGATTTTTTGAATGGAAAAAACCTTGATATGATAAGTAATATAATCTAGTTGTTGAGTATAAGATGGGTATTTTCTTATTTTTATGAAAAAAGAAGGATCAGAAAGAACTTGATGAGGATGAAAGAGAGATGTTGAAGATGCAAGAAAATCAACAATGAAATTTTGATCTCGAGGAATAGGATTAATAGAGAAAGAGATAAAATACTTAGCAGGGGTGGTATAGTCATGTAAAATGTGAAATTCGGTTAATTTAGTGTGGCTAATGATACCCAATCCATAGGTCTGCTTATTTAGTTTCACAACCCTTATAGGCTTTTCTTTCACTTATTCCCAATCATCCCTAATTTTTTGAACTCAACCTTTATAGACCCATTATTTTTTTTTACACCTAGATCCATTCCCCTAGGTCTCATTCCATGTATACAATAGTGCCCAACTTAGATAGGAGCATTGAAATGTAGGGTGTCATGTTTTTGTCATTATTGTCCAAGTGCAAATTTGGTTCAAACAGTCATTTTATCTCATATCCTTATCCTAATTCATGTCATCCTAATGTGAATTCATTTAACCCATGATCATTAAATCCCATATAAAAGGCCATTAAAATTACAATTAAAAGGGTTGGCACTCATTTATAAGAGAGAAGCAAGAATACAAGTAAGTACACTCAAGCACTTTTCACTATTCTCTGCATACAACCTTCCAATATTATTCCAAGCCTATTCAAACCCTTGCATCAGTCCTTAACCATATAAAGTACACCTAGTCTCACATATAATTATATTTTTTCATACATAATTATACTAATCACTTCAATGGGAGAAATAAATTAACTTGATCCCTCCTTGGAGTATTAGTATGTAGGCAACGTGCACATAGGGTGTGAAGTGCATCTAGTGTATCCTTTACACACTAACCCTCTCTCTTTCCAAAGTTTACATTAAAGTTAAATCACAAAGAGATCCTAGGGATTTTTAATATTAAAATAGATGCAAAGTGATCTTTTTATACTTTCAATATTTGATATTTCATTAGTAGGGTAATAGAGACCTACCAAGCAGAACCCATAAAACTTAGATCACCAAGACAAAAATTCTAGAAAAAGACTACAATGCCAAATAGTAGGGTGTCCCACTTTTGATTCTCCTATAAAATAAAAAAATTAAGCTTAGCAACCTATTTTTTAAACTATCTTAGTCTTGTACCTAAATTTTCAAACCGTATCTCAGACTTTACAACTTAGAATAAGCTAAGTCACATTTTCTCCTTGCTCTTTTAATATTTTTAGAAAAGTCAAATTGAAATTAAATTTCATAAATTAGTATAAAAAATTAGGAATATTATTTACTAATTTTCCCTACTCAGACCTATATATTAAATAAGAATAAAACTCCATTATTTTAAAAAATAATAAAGCATTTGGTGAACCCGACTTACTTTGAATTTCACACAAAAGCCCTAGAAACCCTGGGGTAAATTATTTTTAATTTTTTGATATAATTTATTGATTTTTAATTATTTAAAAATTATAAATATATAAATTAATTTCAAATTTATCAATATATTTTATAAAAACCATAGGGTGTACATACTAGTCCTTTTTTCATACAAACACATTCCAAACACTAGGAAATATATATTGTTAATTTTAGAAATATTTTATAAATTTTCATAAATTTTTCATGAAAAATTATAAAAAATTTATATATATTCATATCAAATTTTAATAAAAAATTATGATACTAATTTTAACAAAAATTCATTCAAAATCCCTAGTTGCATATACTAGCTCCTACTTTGCTTCTTGAGATATCACCTTACATCTATAGACAAATTGAAAAAATGATGCTCCTTTATTTACAAATTTTTCTTACATTTTTTTCAAATAATAAAGAAACCATAATTGGCCCTATCATGTACATGAATGATGAAGTCTATCATATGTTAGTATAAAGCTTCATCCTTTGCATTTCATGCTTATGTTTCATTATATGGGATGATCTTACAAAATTCATTGCCAAACATGCACAAGATTTAAATATTATTTTTTCATATTCTCTATTGCTCATATGAAATAATTTCCAACTCTATTGTGCTAATTTCATTCAAAATGTTATGTTACATGTCAAAAGTTTCTATGCATTTATAAAGAAATTCATGTTGTCTATCCTTTGATTTTTATTCCTCATGTGGAAAAAATTTCAAGATTATAATTATAAACACATTATAAATGTAATATCACATTCCAAAGTTTCTTATACATTCATGCACAAATTCATGATTTCTATCACTTGCTCTCTATCTCTCATATGGAAAAAATTTCAAGTTTATCATGCTAAACACATTAGAAATTTCATATCACATATCAAAGTTTTAAATGTATTAATGCACAATGTCATTCTCTCTATTACATACTTTCTCTCTCCCATGAGGTCAAATTTTCAAGACTATCTTGCAAAACATATTAGAAATGTCATGATTCAAGTCAATTTTCTATGCGTTATTGCATAGTTCCATGATCTCTATCCCTTGTTTACTACATATGATGTGGAATGTCATTTATAATAATATTATTATACATGTTTTCTACTTAGATGTATCTAACTCTAGCTACTTTTAATTATCTACCTATCACTACTAGACACAAGCAAACACTAGTGGTTATATCTATCCCTCCTCTTTACAAACTTGGTTCATCTAGATTTTATCTTGCACCTACTATTAGCTCTATGCCAATATTAGATTATGTGATACATGTTATCATCTATGTTTATGAATATAGGTAGGTTGATTGCACCCATGGTTATAGCTTTGTCACTTGGGTTAGCACCCCTTTCGATTTAGTTTTAGCTCCTCCACCTATTATAGTTCTTCCCCTATTTTAGATTTAGCCACAATCAAGACCTTCATCACCAACATAGAGAGTTCATAAACTTACATAGATTCAATATTCTAGACAACTTTTAGCTACCATATTCACACCCAGAGTAGTTTCATTGAGATCTCACATGTCTACACATAGTGCACATGTTCAGAGAGCCTATCCTACTTCTAGATGGGTCCCTAAGATCCCTAAAATTTCATTCACTTCTTAGAGTTATAGGTGGAACCCAAAATTAGTTTTATTATAGGCATTTCAAATCATTTACAACATATATAGCTTTTAGAACCAAAATCTTAGCATTTCTATCATGCTTCATGATCATGCATGATCCTTCTTCTTGATATAGGATAACATGATAGGGAGTCTCTCATGAGACTCATCTATTAGTATAATTTGTTCATAATATTTATTTTACATAGTTTTTAACACTTATTGTACATAGTTTTTTTATGATTGATTGTACATAGTCTTCTTGTGATTTCTTATACATAATTTAAATATTTAAAAAAAATTAAAAAACATTCAAATATGTCCAAAACACAAAATCATTTTGATTGTATGCATCATCCATGCTTTAAATTGATACTACTATGCTCAAAATTACATTTTTTACTTCATGCTATTGCATGTTGATTTATCTACGTTACCATGCTTCACTTGATCTTCTTTGATTGTGTGAAGTGGCATCCAAATCCTTGACTACTTCACTCTACCCATTGAGGGGGATTCCTACTTCTACATTTGAGACACACATTGATATACATACCCACTAAAGGCATATTTTACATGAATACACCATCTAGGTTATGTCATTCTTACATCACACACTATAATTTATCATGTTGATATACATTACTTACTAGTTTACACAAATTACTATATCGACATTTCACTAGTATCTAGCACTTATGTATCTCTTTAGTATATACATAGTTTTGTACTAAACATGTCTTACATAATTTCACTCTTTCTTTGATTAGTTATATGTGATTCTATCTTTCTAATTATTACATGCTTTCTCTTCTTGTTTATCGTAGCTTGTTGTATTGCATTTCTAGTTCCTTCTTGTCTCTTGTGTGTGCTTTAGGAAATTTACCAATGTCATTTGATTCTATTCATGTATGTGTACCTTTTGACATTTGCCAATGTCCTTTTCTTTTACTCTTCTATGTTCTTATATCCCTCATGCCAATCTTTGTTTTTTTTAAATTGTATGTGTATGTGGCATTTTAGCATGCGTTGTATGCTTGCTTTCTAGTTTGAGTGACATGTACTCATGTCCCTTATTTGTGTGGCCCCTTGGCTAACCTTGTATGCTTCTTACTTATTGCTTATTTCTTTGTATGATTTTTTCTTGATTACTTATCATTATTTACAATGTCATGATCCATATCATGTATTTACCTTGCTTTCTTGGATGCCATGATAGACATGTTGTTCCATCCCTCCAACTAACAACTAATAACTAACAACTAACATCTAATATTTCCAATCTAGTTTAGTAAATTATACATGATTTTAAATTATTATATCGATCTAGGCATACCCCTATTGATATAACAATCTCTCAATACAAACATTGCTATATCTAGAGATATCTTGTCAAATATCATTGATATATCATATATCTATGCAATTTAACACACTTGGAGGACTCTTTTCTTCTAAGGGTAGTTATTACAGGTTCATCATTCCTAACCTCAAAAGAGGGGAAAAAATAGGATTTTATAATAGAGATCAAAGCTCCTAATAGTAAAAAGAATAGCATTAATATCACCTAATTTAGAATCTAGAGGTCAAACCAGTCAGAATAGAATAAAAAATAGTGATAATTCTAGATCAACAACTAGTTTCAACACAAGACAATAGCACCTAAAATGGATAGCAATGCCAAACATAGGGGTGTCCTCATTTTTATGCTTTTGTCTAGGTAGAAAAACAACTATTTTTTCAATAACAAGTAAAATTTCTATCTTAGATATAGTTTTTGCACATCTAAATCAATTAGAATCAGTAGTTTCAATATAGTTTTCTTAGAAAATCTAGATATAGTGGGGGTATCATGTGTGGCATGATGAATCTTACTTTTATTTTGAGATTAGGTAGTTGACATAACTTCTATATTATAATCCATGTTCTAGACACCAATTATTGGGGGCAATGTGCATGCCATATTAGTCTTCTTTTTTTCTAAGTTTAGTTTAGTACCCAAGCATTCTCAATAGTTGTGTGCCTTACTCTATCTGTAGGTGGTTGACATATTTTTCAAGTTAAACTTTCATACAAGTTTAACTTCTTGAGTACCTAAATTACCAAGTTGGTTTTGACATATGCATATTGAATTAGTTTTAGAGTGGATTTCATATAATCCTAACCTCCATCTTTTGAAATGGCCAAGAGTGGCCTATTTTCTAGCATGCATTCAACTATCCACACCACATTATCATATTTTTAGAGCATCCATGGGCTCCATGAGCCATATCATAAGGAATATATTCTATATTAGTATCACTTCATAGATTCACTTCATATGAAAATGATGGATCTAAATATCTAGCCATACTTTATATTCTTAAGCTACCTATTTAGAGGGATTGGACACACAGTCTAGACATTGATTATCACATGCATGATCATCTACCTTCACTCAGTAGGTGACGATGGAACCAAAGTGAATAAATTTGAATTATTGAGCCAATTTATAAGAAATTCATCACTCAGCTCCATTCATGATATAAATTTTGGTATAACATCATCCATCACAATCTAGCATTACTTAGCCTTACTCAGGATCATGACAAGTTTTGTATTGGTTCACAGACCTAATGAAGTGTATTGATTCCTTTCTTTTCATTTTTATTTTATTCAAATTTTATGTTATTATTTTATATCACATATAATAAGAACAAATATATATTTTTTTCATTTCATAGATTCACAATTACATAATGTGTTCTCTATGCACTATCTAGTATTACTCAGCATCACACAAGCTTCATGGGCTTCACCTTTATAGGTAAGTTTAGGTATGCTTTTTATTTTTTCATTTATCCTAGTATTTTTTGTACTACATCACTAGAATAAATAAGGGGAAAATGTAGTCATGTAAAATGTGAAATTTGGTTAATTTATTGTGGCTAATGACACCCAATCCGTAGGTCTTCCTATTTTATTGCATAACCCTTATTGGCTTTTATTTCACTAATTCCAAGTCATCCAAAGCATTTAAAACTCAACCCATACAAACCTAGGTAGCTATTTTAGTCTTATATGCATCCCCCCTAGTCTCATTCCCTTTAGACAATGGTGCCCAACATGGATAGGATCACTAAAACCTAGGGTACCTTATTTTTGGCACTATTATCCAAGTGAAAATTTGGTTCAAATGGTCATTTTATCCTAGATAATTATCTTAATTCATGTCAACCTAATGTAAATTAATTTAACCCCTAATCATTAAATCCCATATAAAAGGCCATTCAGAGTCCATTTAAAAGTGTTGACAATCATTTACAAGAGAGAAACATGAATATAAGCAAGTACACTCAATCACTTTTCCCTATTCTATGTATACAACCTTCCAATATTATTCCAAGCCTATTAAAACCCTTGTACCAATCCATATCCATCTAAATTACACCTAGTTTCCCATATAATTTATTTTTTTCATACATAATTAGACCAAGCACTTTAGTGAGAGAAATACATTAACTTGATCCCTCTTTAGAGTATTGGTATGTAGGTAGTGTGCCTACACATAGGGTGTGAAGTGCATCCAGTGTATCTTTTACACACTAACCCTCTCTCTCTCTCTCTCTCTTTCCCAAGTTTCCATTCAACTTCAAGCATAAATATCTGCTATGAATTTTGAAGATTAAAATAGATGCACAATGAGATTCATAGACTTTTAAGCTTCGAGATTTCATTGATAGGGTAAGATAGACCTATCAAGCAGAACCTAAGAAAATTAGATCACCTATACAATAGCACCAAAAAAGGACTATAACACCAAATATAAGGGTGTCCCACTTTCATTTCTCCTATCTAATTAGAAAACAAAGTGTAGGAACCTATTTTCAACATTGTCCCAATCTTATACTTGAATTCTTAGACCCTATCCCAAAACGGACAACTCAGAATAAGTTAAGTCACATTTTCTCCATAATATCTTAATATTATTAGAAAAGTCAAATTGAAATCAAATTTCAAAAATTAGTATCCATAATTATGAATGTTATTTATTGATTTTGCCTACTCAATCCTACTTATTAAGTAGGAATAAAACTCCATTATTCTAAAAAATAACAAAATAGCTGGTTGTAATTTGATGATAGGTAACAAGGTTTTCACTTTTAAAATTTATATTCAACACTAACTTGATAACAAATAAGTTGATAATCAACTAAACCATTAAGTTATTAAATGTCTAAATAAAGAGAATATCTCATGCTTAATATAATAGATTCATACTCAACCATATTATTGGTGACATTAAAGGTGAAGCATAAATCTAAAGGAATAATTTTACCAAGAGGACTTGTGAGAATGCAAACTTCCCTTGCTCCTTGATTTTAGGAAGCTCCTTGATAACTACTTTTGGTTTAATAGTATAAGAGGGAGTGGAAGATTTGTCAAGTTGATTGGCTTTAATATCAATGATAAATCTATGAAAGTAATCTTTGAGAGAGATATATTGATCAAAACCTATAATGTAAAGAATATTATTATCTGGTAGATCATCTTAAAGAGAATAAGTGGCTAGAATGAGAGCTATGACAAGTTGGTTAGCTATGACTTGTGCTTTAATATATTTTTGAGTGATGATGTAGAGATAAAATTCCACAAGTAAGACCATCCATTTATAAATTTTATCTCGAAGAAGAAATGCTTTGCAGAAGAAATGATGAAGGGGGTCAGAATGAACAATGACATAAGTAGTTTGGTAAAGTATGTAGTGATGAATATTTTTATTTTCAAAAAAGATAGCAAGGAAATCACATTCAATCTTGATATACCATGTTTCATAATTGATGAGGCCTTACATAATGTAGTCAATAAAATACTCTATTCTTGTATCATCATGTTGGGTAAGCATTACCCCAACTGAGATAGGTGTGGAAGAAGTATATAGAATCAAAGGATTACCATTAGAAGGAAGATGAAGTGTAGGTGGGTGAAGTAAAGACTCTTTCATGTTATCAAAGTATTTTTGACATGAATCTATCTATTCTAAATTAGTACCTTTCTTAAGAATGTAATTAATGAAGTGAATTTTATATGCCATTTCTGAGTTGAATCATATAATTTCCACAAGCTTGAATAAATAACTATGAATGTTAGGAATGAAATGAGGAATGGACATGTTGATGATATCACTAATTTTGCTAGGGTCAACATTGATGTCATAGAGAGAGACTAAGAATCCTAAAGTTTTTCTAGATGTGACTCCAAAGACACATTTGTATGGATTAAATCTAACTTTATATTTAAGGATATGGTCAAATATGATAGAAAGATCAAAAATATGATTCTTATGATGTTTGAATTAAGAAATAAAATCATCCACATAGGTTTCAACAATTTTGTGAATGAGATCATGAAAAATGTGAGTAATTTTTCATTGGTAAGTGGTTCTACTATTTTTGAGGCTAAAGCGAATTTTGACATAGAAATAGGTTCCCAATTTCATGGTGAAAGTATTATGTTTGTCCTTAGGGGAAATATGAATTTGATTATATCCTAAGAAGCCATCTATAATAGGTACCATTTCATAACCAATCATGGAATCAATGATGGCATCTATTGAAGGTAAATGGAAGTTGTCCTTAGGACAAGTAAGATTAATATTTAATAAATAAATACAAATGTGAATGGCCATAGTGACTTTATTTTTAATGGGGATAATATTGGAACCCCATGCAGAAAAATCCACTAGTTTGATAAAATTAGCGTAAGTAATTTGATGATTTCCTTATGAGATAAAGTTGAAACTCTAAGTGTATTTTTTTTTTGATTCATAGTCTTGGCATCAAGATAAGTAATGATGTTATGTACCAAAATTATAGGGTCAATACTAGACATGTCCCCATAAGACTAAGCAAAATATTCATGATATATGTCAAAGAATAAGTGAAAATTATCATGTTTGGAAGGTGAGAGATCTCAAGAAACTATAATTGGTCAAGGACAAGATGGTGTACCATATTTTATGCGAGTGGTTTCTTTGATGAGAATGGTATTTCTATCTTAAAAGTGTTATGGTGCATTGGGTAAGGCGAAAATTGGATTTATTTTAGGATAAATGCTAGCAATGAATTCGTTGAAGCAAGAATTTTTAGTCTTAAAATTTCCACGTTTATGATTCTTCCAAGGAAGTTGATTTTTTGGGGCATAAAGTAAGTCAAAGATAGATTCATCACTAGGAAAGGTAGGAAAAGGACCATAATACTCAACATCTACTTCAAGATATAAATTTTGATTACCATGGTGATCAGACATAGAGTGTATCTAATGAACACCGATGGCCTTGACATCTAGCATAATTTTGGGGGTAAAATAAGTAGATGGAGTAGAAGAGGGTAGAATATCAGTGGATTTAGAGATAGGAGAAGGATTGGATGTAATGATTGGATCCAAAGGTGCAAGAACTTCTAAAGATTTAGAAGGTATAATTTTCTCTACCACCCAAGGAGTATTGATAAGATGACGATTGATTAAAAGTACATGACCCTCAAGATCTAAGGTATGATATATATAAATGGTATGCACATCCTAATCAAAAGAATGAATTTGGGATAAAGTTTTTTGGTAATGATGAGCATCCAAGTATCTATATTGAGATTGGGCTATGATATAGTTGTCATAGTATGTTAGAGAAATATTACATGATTGAAAATTAGGGGGAGTTTTAAAGGTTAAATCCCAATATTACTGAATGTATGAGGACACATGATGAGAGGATCTTTAAATAATTTAGCCACTTCAAATTCATTTCAAGTGAAGTTATCTTATAGAAAAGAAGGCTCCTAAGAATTTCATAGAGGGGGAATAGGTAATCCCATCTATGAGAGGAATAATACACTCTCTTTGGTAATAAAAAAGGAGGAAGCCATTATAAAATGTATGGACGTAACATGGTAGTATTGAAATTATGTTGAAAATAATTAGGCTCATCATCTTCAAAATTTATAAGAGTAAATTTTAAGTCAGGATTCATGTTAATGAACTTGAGTAAAGGATCACTACTAATCTTAGGAATTACAGGAATATGATATTGAGGTTTATGATTAGGAAGATGGATGCTCCATCGATTGGGGTCAATTTCATGCTTATATTATTTTCCATTATGTAAGAATTTAATACATTGACTACCAGAAGAAGCAATGTCCCTCATTTGATGAGTCCATGGATGACAAAGAATTATGTTATAAGATAAAAGAAGATCAATGATCATAATCTTGGTTAAAAAAATCTTAGGTTTAATGGTTAATGGAAGATAGATAAAACCAAGTGGTTTTTGATTAATCTTATAAAAATAATGGCAAGTAAGATGAGTTTTCTTGAGATGATCCTTTTTATAACCAAGTTGTTGTATAAGCCATAAGGATGTCACATTAATACTAGAGCCTTCATCAACTAGAAATTTTAGAATAAGGGTGGTATTAATTTAAACTTTGATAAAGAGTGGCAGATCATCAGAATGAAAAATAATTTCATCATTGATCATGTCCTCTTCAATAAACTCAATGCAAGGTTTGGAAGAGGGACAAATAGTTTCAATGGTATTGAAATTAGTACGTTGAGAATCAATAGAAGGCGGTTATTCATCTATAGATGATGGATATTAAATTTCTAGAAGTTGTTGCATAAGTAATTTATGATGATAGGGTGAAGTGTGAACCATATCTATAAGAGGAATCTTACAAGGCATAGATTTGAGTTATTCAAGAAAATTCCAATGTGATTTAGAAGAACCAACATGAAAATTAGAAGGTAAATTAGTTTTGGAAGGTATAGATGGTTGGAGGATTGAAAAGAGGAAGTTGTTCCTCAGGTGATATTGAATCAACATTAGTGGTGGTAGTATCTTTTAGAAGTTGTTCTTCTAAATATGGCTTTTTAGGCTTGGTAATGGGATCTTTGCGAGCCAATTTACAAAGATAATTAACCTTGGAAATGCTGATATACTAAGAATTGTTAAATTATTGGTCATAATCAGCATTAATGACACAAAAATGTTTATAAGTTGATTGATTATTTGAAGAGGACTTTTGGTTTTTTGAAGTAGAATATTTGGAAGTTTGTCATTTTTTGGAAGCAATAGTGCATTCTTGATGATGAAGATTGATCATATCTTCATTGTGGAATGAATCACCAAGCATATAAGAGATAAAAAATTTAATGATCCCTCTAAAATATTCATGAGAACTCCCAATGTCAACCTGGAACCAAAAAAAGGAGCTTTAAGAAATTAAGGATTATGTTCAAATTGCTTTATAAGAATGTATTGGAGCTTAGATTGGTCAAGAGATTCATTAAGTGCTTGGGGAGGAAAGGTTCAAACATAATATTAGAGAGTTGGAGTCAAAATGGGGATAAAGAATTTGAATAAATTATCATCAGTCATGTTATGGTCAGCTTTATGAGCTAAAGATTTCCATATTTTGATAAAGTCATGAGCTAATTCATTAGGAGATTACTTAGCATTGATGAAGTGGCTAAGATAATTTTTAGGAATATCATTGTGTTGAAACTCTTGAACCAAAGGATTAACCAAATATTCAATTTTTCAAATAGAATGTTGGGTGAGTTGATTATATCATTCTAATACATCACCAGTGAAATTTTTGAATAAGAGTTTAGTAGTAGCAAAGGTATTAGTTTGGATCCACTCTTTGTAAAGGTTGATAAAGGCTTTAAGAAATAAGACAAGGTATTTATTCCCATCATATTTGATAGTTGGAGATGTGTTACCAATATCAATGGAAACAATAAAGGGAGATAAAGGCTCATTTTGAATGGTTTTAAGCATCTTGTTATTCATTATGGGTTGAGGAATAACATTACCTAAGGCATCCAAAGAGGTGAAGGAATATAGTTAGGATTGGCTTGAGGATGAATAGTTGGAGGTTGATTAGCGACATTAATAATGTGTTATTGAAGTTGCATCATTTGGTTGGTATTAGAGTTTTGCATAATGTCCATTTGTTGGATAACTTGGGCCAAAAGTTGGGTTGTATCAAGAAGTGGGTTTGTGTTTGTAGGATCAATCCCCAAATTGGTTTTAGGGGGAGGATTACTAGTGGTATTATTAATTAAAATTGTATCAATCACTCCCTAATTAGTTCAAAAATTTTGAAGATGAGAAGGATCTTGATAGGTAAGAAAAGTATTAGATCCATCAACATCATCTTGAGGTGTTATTTTCACCATATTTCATTTTATGGATGGAGGAGAGAGGTGCCCCAAGAGTGATGGTGCTCTTCGGAGAAAAACAAAGGTATAAAGGAACATCCCATATAGTATTTAAATAGATTCAAGATATATAGAAATATTCTACTAGGATATTTTATCCTGACTAAAGAGAGATGGACAAAATACAAAATTAGAAAGATAGGGAACTAGATTTATGAATAGGTAAAGAAGAAAATAGTACACGGTCAATCGGATCAGCCTAGCATAGAAAATATGGCCTAAAAACTATATAGGGTTGACTAGGTAAATTAATTAAAATACATAAAGGTAGGAAAAAGAGGTAAAAGAGTCTACAATTTGTATAGGGTTGGCTTGGTCAATCTAGTACAATGGATAGGGGTTGAAAAAGGTATAGGGTTGATTGGGTTGACCTAGTACAATATATAGGGAAAAAGAGAAGGTTGATAATAGGTTTATGAACTAAAAAAAGGTATTTTTAATCTAATATAGTAAATTAAGAGCTTAAAGGAACCAAATAGTTAATTAGATCAATGTTGGATAATCCAATTGAGGTACACAATACAAAATCTTGCACTAATGCTAGCTAATGCAAGTTTTTGCACACACAATTAGGCAAAGAGAAACAAATCAAATTGAAAAGGAAGGAGATAACTAATTGGTCAACCTAAAATGTTTTATTATATTACTTAATAAATGATTTTAAATGTGATGGGAAGTTGGATGTAAGCAAGGTACTAGATACTAATGTAATGATGGTTTTAGGTAGTTTGCAATGAAAGGGACTATAGTGGAAGTGATATAACCTTGGTATCGGGGCCTACTCCCTCACTTAAAAAACTATATTGATAAGTATTTTAGGTGATTATATATAATATACCATTAACCAAGGTTCATACTTGACCAAGGCATCAAGTTGGCTTCTCCCTTAGTGACAAAATCTAAGTAGGGTGGCCTCAAGTAGACAAAAGTTAAAATGCTTGTTTATATTATTATTATTTGGTCATATGTGCATAAAATATAAATATTTAAACTAAGTGATTAATTTAAAAACCCCTAATTAAACTATTTGGTTTTTTTCTAAGCATGCAAGCAAAAAGAAAACAAATGTGTGAGCTAATTACTAGCAAATATGAGGTTAATTCCAATTTAAAAGGTATAGTGTTGACACTATATATAAAAAATATAGAATAGGTTTAATAAAGTCAAACATATACTATGCAAGAAATGTCTAAAAATGTACAAGGTTGGCCAGGGTTGGTCTAGTTATTTCATAAAACACATAAAACACAAAACTCGGTTGGTAGGGTCAATCTAGTTGACTATGCAATGGTAGTTTTAAAGACTAAAAACTATTAAAGGAAATATATAAAATAAATAAATAAAGAGGTATAAATTAACCTTGGTGTATCAGAGATGAAATGAAGGAATATTACTAATGAATAACCTTTAAGTATGCTTGAGAAACTTGCAAACTGGGTCAACAGGATCGATCAAGCTATGCAGGAACCTATTATAGAGTGATGAAAATGTATAGGGTCAACTAGGTTGACCTAGTAGGTTGAAATAGATGTATAAAAAGCTAAAAACATGTACTATGTTTATTCCTAGAAAACTATGCATATAAGTTAGAAAATTGGGTTGAGAGAGTTGATCTAATATGATAAAAATAATGACTAAAAGAATGAAAATAAGTGAAATAAATCCTATAATGGTTAGTTTCACATTGGGTTCACCAAAATGTAATATGAAGGTGAAGATAAAGTGAATGCTAATACTAACATGAAAAGAAACAAAAATGGAATTTTGAAGACATTCCAACTAGTGGTGGGATAAGATTCACATTGGGTTCACCAAAATGTATGTAATTAGAAATGCATATTGTCTATAAATTAATCCTAGCTCAGAGAATATAGAGCATACCTACACTTCCAATTGGGATACACTTATTAAGAGGGAGCATGACCAATATGGGGATTTGGTAGACCTGATTAATATATCACTTGTCACAACATATCATGCTAGGAAGGACTCTAAAGCCTACAATCTAAACAATGAAATAATAACCCTAATAGAGTCCTAAGGTTTAAATCATTCAATGATTCTAATAACTATAAAGTAAATCTAATCTAGTGCACACCAAATCTTGTGGCACAAAGTGGGGGTTAGAAACAATATAAAAAACATGTATAGGGAACCATAATTAAATTAAGTATGAGTAACACCCTAATTTATAGAATATGAAAGATAATATTATTCGAGTTGACACTTATGCTACTTATATATACTAAAAGAGACGAGAACAAAGTTAGAATATACTTAACTAAATGTGAACCTATCAAGACTCAATCTCTCCCTTGGTAAAAGGGGATTTGCAAGAGGTTGTTGTAATTTTTAAGGATCACTAAGAAAGGACAAAGTATCTCAGACTTATCCACAAGACTAGATTCTCTAAATAATAAACCTAAGATGAGTCTCCTCGAGTAGAATAGTGGAAGAGAAGATTGTGAAAAAGTGTGAAGGAATAATAACTCTTGATTACACATATGAAATAATGAAAAAATAATCTTGTATTTATAGGTGGATCTTGTCCTAAATCCTTATAGAAATGTCAACTATATAGGGTCAACCCAGTTGACCTAGTGTGTTTTTGGGGATAATTCACTATGTCTGAGCTAGGTCAATCGAAAGGCTAACAAGTTAAGAAAGTGAAAAATACCCTTAAACTATACTAGGTCAACCTAGTTGACCTAGTATATCCAAATAACCAAAATAATTTTAAGAAAAGAAGAGGGATGGAAAGAGGAAAATATTGGAGTAAAGTGGAATGGTGTTGGGAGCTAGTTGGATTGGTAATAATGTGACAAGAAAGGACAACAATCTTATGAAATACTAAAGGTATACTCACCCCTTAGGGCATGCACTTAGAGAGATTGAATCTTGATAGGTTCCTACAAGATGTAAACTATTAGTATTTGATAAAAATTTTAAAATATTATGTGTATACAGTATGAAGATAGTGATATGGAAATGCACAAGATAAAAGTGAAAATGGGACATGTGGAGTATGTCAAGACTAACTTTAAGAGTATTATGTAGGATTAGGCACATATTAAACAAGTAATATTAGTTTGGAGGCTTTTTCAAGAGGTACACAGTGAAAATGAAACCTAGGATTATGTTAAAACCTTAAACATTGATAAACTGTGGCTTTTAAAGACTCTTTGAGAGTGATTAATGGCTTCTTGGATATGAGGCTTCATGAAAACTTTAATAATATTTATTATAAAATATGTAAAAATTATGGATACCTTATCAAATAAGAAACCAAGAAATCTTGAAACCCTTTCTCTCTCCTAAACTATACAATTCTCCTTTACATGTTTGTAGACTATAAAATTACACTATTTTTCCTTATTGACCTCTATTTGACCCTCACACATGTGTAATAGACTAATGGATGACATTTAAGGGTGATTAATATCCCTAAGAATCTCCATTACCTATATTTTTTTGCCCTATGATGCTCTGATGAGGATAAATTATAGAAAACTAACTGCCTTCTTGGATGCAGGAATGTTGATGCGTGCCTTGACTTCAAAGTGATGGTTCATGAAGCACAGGAGACAAAATTTATAACTAATTACCATGGCTTTAATATATTTAAGACTAATTTCTTTGACCATATTTTTATACCTTTATTTCCTCTCTCATGGCTATACCATGTGCAAACCTGAAGGGCTCTCCCTATGTGCAAACAAGCAAGATGAAGGATGTGGACTAGTTTAGGGCATATTTTAAATATATTTCCTTGAAATCATTTTTGGATACCTTCTATTATCTCATAATTTTGATCTTAGCCTTAATTATATGGAATGGTCATACAATTCCATACTTTTCCATGAAAACACATTGAAAATGGCTCTTTCTTGCATTCTCTTTACACTTAAAGGTGTAAACTACCAATTTTAGGGAAAAGATAGAAGAACAAAAGTAATGATGAATTTTATATCAAGTATTAAACCTTCATACACATTTTAATATGAAAATTTTGCATATGTGAGTCCTTTTGGGGCCTTTTCAACACTTAAATTTACATTAAAAGGCCTTTTCAAAGCATGACACTATAGAATTTAGGAAATCACACAAATATGAATTTATTTGAGGGAAATTTAGATGATTTTAATGGATATATACTCCAAATTTATCATTAAATGACCAAAAATCTCTATTTTAGGCCAAAATACATGGTTTAGACCACCTTGTAGAGGCTTGTAATAGTACTAGGAAATTTTTTGGATTATATGGGTTGGTATTTGGCCTTGATATGACATATTACCAATATTTTTGGTGACTCACAAGGGTTGACTAGACTTTTGGTCAAGATAACTCACTAGATTTGACATGATAATGACAAGATGAAACACACTAATATGGATTGAAGACTCTCTTGACTGCCAAATAGACTTTGACTTTGAAACACCTCTTTTGAATATAACAAAAAGAATATAATACATGTAACAAAAACTAAACTAATAATAAATGACAACTAATCTAAGGAAATAATAAAATAAAAACAACACAATAATAGGTAGTAGATTATTGTTTATGTTATTCAATTATTGAAACAACAAAAACCTAAAACAACTAACCTAAAATCAAAAGCTTTCCTCCAAGCTCAAATGCAAAGCTATATTATCCAACATATAACATTGAAGCATTATTTACACATCTTGATGGTTTCCTTTTGTAGGTAGGAGTATTTGAACATTCATGGATTGTTGGGGATGTAGCTAAGCCCTCTAGTTCCATTCTAAGGTGCATGGATTAATCATGTGAGTCTAGGACCTAGTCATAATCCTCCAAAATTCTTATTTATTAAACCAATAATGTTAATTCTACCTCATTCATGGGTTGATGATGATTCATCACATTCTCATTCAATGATTGTATTTGAAACTCAATTGATATGCTTAGATTGGTGTCTTCATTATTATGCATTTGAGGTAGTGGTTTATTAAGATCTTCGATATGTTTTTAAACATGGTTGAAATATGTCATTAATATCTTCTTGATGAGCAGTTGTAGTAGTATTCTTTATAAGACATTCCTAAATTTCCGTATGGGGTGGAGATGGACTATGAAACTTTGAATGAAAGGCTTCCAAATCATCCTAAAAGGCCATTTATTTATGATCACTTGAAAATAAATGGAGTTCATTAGTATCCTTACCATTTGAATCATGTTGATTACACATTTACAACCTTTTGATGGAGTCATATGAAGTTTATTGATCTACTGAACTTGGTTCATCTTCATATTCAGTAGAAAATGGATTCTCATCAATCCAATCAAGCTCTAACTCATCTTGCCTTGGTGTCTCTAGAATAACATTGCCTTCTTAAAGCTAAATTGGTGGAATCCTCATATGAAGATCCAACCTGATATCTTATTTCATCATCCAAATATTCCATCTTAAGATCTTCAATCTCATTCAAGAACTTATGGTACAACAACTACTAATGATCTTCAACTTTAGTAATGTTCTCAATCTCAACTAATGTTCCATGTGAGTTGTACTCATGGATGACTTATAGGTAAATATTTATTTGTACATCATATTTATTATCTACTATAAGTTCTTGAGAAACATCTTGATGAAGAATAGTTATTATGTGACCAAGAAGATCATGAGAAAAAACCTCTTTTTTTTCAACTGAAACCTCTTCTTCTTATGTTTTGTATTGCATCTGAAGCTCATCTTGTAACTCATCTTGTTTTTTTATTATGAAATACTAAATCATGCTTATCCTTGCCAAGAGGTGTCCCAATAATGATTTACTCTTCTTGATCACTCAAGTCACCTTCATTTGTTGTATATTTACTTGAATCTTCTTCACTTATTTTAGAAAGGAGAGGTTCCTTCTCAAAAATTGGCATGTTGGATCCATAAAAATACTCAAGAATATGAGAAAGGTCCAAAGGTGTTACCATAGATGATTGATTCTACTCATGAGGCTGATCAAATTGAATCACCTTCACCTCCTATCTTTGTTTCAAACTCTCTTTAATAGCTTTCCATGAAGGAAAGGCCTTAGGATTTTGAGGAGGGAGGAGTAGAGGATGAATGACTTCCTACATGCTTTCTTGAACAACACTTGGAATTAAACTTGAATGCTCTTCACTCTCTATAGATTATTGCATTTGCTTTCAAGTAATGAACTTGTGTTTATGAGCTTCTTCTTTTCAACTTATTACATCCATGGGAATGAATTAATTAATTTACTACTATGTTTGTGTTACCTTTATAGCTCCTATTGATTGTTAAAGATGTGGGTTTTCAAGATCAACTTGCTTGGCTAGCTGAGCCTCAAAGTCATGAACTAACTCATTAGAGATCTCTCCCTGATAATAAAAAGATGAAGGTTACTATATGATCTATTATGAAACATTAAAATTATCCTCTTCAAAACACACTTCTTCAACCTTCTAAAGTCTCTTTTGGATAGACTTCTAAGTAGGAAAGCTTGGCAAGATTTGTGAAAAATCTTAAAAACTATGATATACATTTGTTTGATAATCATGAAGAGAAAAGAGTAGAATAATGGGAACATGTTACTAATTATGGTGACCCTAGTATTTCTCATATACCACCAACCTCTCTTCAATGCCTATAACTATACCACCTATGTGAAGGATATCACTATTGAATATTGAATGGCCTTTCCTAATGAAAGTTGCACACATTTCTTTAGCTTGATACAATGTAGCTCTCATGTTTTAAATTTTATGTTTGGAGATCTCATATCCATAGTTATTTTGAGTGTCTATGCTTACCATATATTTCTCATAGCCAAAAAAGGTTTGTTTGAAGCTTGAGATGGACTATATTGAAACTTGATTAAGATAATCAAGAAGATAAAAAGGCTCATGAGGATTATCATAGGATTGGTATGAGTCACCATAATACTGATAAGGTTATATATATGGTTGGTGAGGCTCATCATAAGGTTGATATGGGCCATGGTAGGGATGATATGGGTGATAATGAAATGTATATAGATCATATTAGAACTAGGATGGGTCACAGGGCTATTGATAATGAGATGAATGACCAAAATCTAATCTATAGGCTATCATATCCTAAAAACACATGGAAATATATGAATCACAAATAAAAGTTTCCCTTTAACTCAAAGATGATGACCATAAGAGTACTTAAAACTAATTCTAAAGACCAATTTGATTAAAATGTTTACTCTAATGGCTAGATATATGTACCATTAGACATCCCAGAACTATTAGCAACCTAGATAACACCCTACTAAAGGTAGATTGCTCATATCTCATTCACACCTAAACTAACATTGGAATGGTCTAAGGTGTGGGACACCTGCATCTTAGACTAGACCTATATATTTATGAGGTTATCTCCTCTGATGTATCACTAATGCTAAACTTACTAAAACCTATTGTTTTTTTGGGATGAAAAAGGCTAAAATGATTACCAAAAAGGGAAATCTTATTATACTACTAGTTATAAACCAATATTGTTGGTTCATCCACTCAACATGAACTCTTAGAACACTAATGAATCTGAAGTAGACTAAAAGACTAAATCTAATCCTTATTATGAAACAATTTTTCATGTGGAAGTCTTGATGGATGAAATAGTTGGAGGTAAAGGGGGAGAGGTATATTTTGAGACTCTATTCAACCTTGTTACACTGTAAATATGATCATCCACATTTGACACTACATATGATCCACAAAAGATAATTTATCAATAAATAGTTGTTGATTGAACATGTTAAGGGAAGATTCATCCACTTTTTCATGTATAAACAACATATAAACCTTATATTTCAACCATAAATATATTAAAATTGTCTATTATATTGATTCAAGAGGTTTAAAAATATCAATCTTGGTAGAGTTTCATCATTCCTAAGAGAGGGAACATGAAAAAAGGCTTGAAAGCCTAAATATATAGAAGTGAGAAGAGACTTAGCCTAGAGATTGGTGTATAAGAGAGAGGAATAATTCAACTCATCATTAACTCAAGTCAATTTTTAGTTACAATAGTTATCAATAATCCTTCATCACATCTCTTTTATGTCTAGTAGCTTTCATGATCTTTGCATGATATATTTAGCATTGGAATGAGGTGGTAGGGCCCTTCTTGATTTGTTGAAACTCCTTATTTATAATTCTATGCCAAAATTTGGTAAATAACTCCACTTAATATGATATAAATATATGTGAATTTTCTTTTTGATTGAAGACTTGAAACATGCATTGATTGCTAGTCAATGATCAATCAACTCATGATTGGCACTTAGGACTAGTTAACTCCTTTATCCCTCCTTTAAATGACTTAGCACTTGAAGCCAATATGTACATGTAATCTCCACTTGAATTCTAGTTATGAATCATGAGAAATCCATATGAATTTTTTGATATCTCTTCAATACCAAGTTCATCTTTGCTTGATTGATAAAATAGGCTTACTAGGACAAATAGGCCTAGTAGCCTACTTCTTACAATTGATGGATCTTAAAAACTTGTATAAAAATTTTAATACCTAAAATTATCATGATAGTAGACTTTAATCAACCTTATATATCATGAAATAGGTCCTCTTGAGGAAGGAATATTTATAACTTGGTAAAAGTAGTTGACTAGGTCAACTTTTCCTTCATTTCCTATAGACTGACTATTTTTATGAAGATCACAAAGGCATTTATAGGCAAGTTGTTGAACATTTTATGATTATATTAGGAACAAAAAGTTAAAAAATTCACTCTTCATGGAATTTAATTCATTAAAATACCTTTTACATCTCCTTTTATGATTTTTTCTCCTAAACACCTTTTTTTATGTCATATTCATATAATTACATACAAAAAGGTACCATGTATAGGACTATATATAATTTTAATTCAGTATTGAAGATGTTTCAAGTTGATTCATGAGGTTTTTATTGTAATAAAACTAAATTTTCTCAAAACTAGTCCTTAGGAGGGTTTGGGAGGGTTTGGGAGGTGAACCTTCTTAATTATGGTTCATAAAGTATAGTCACCCAAGCCCAAAATTATTTACATTAACATTTATTTTATATAATCCCTAAACTTTCGTGATATTATTGGGTTCCCATGCAAAATTTATGAAAAGATACATACATAAAGAAGTTTGCTTGTAGGGTTTTATTTTCATTATATACATTCTTATGATCTTAGTGATTGTTCATAAAGTATATCAACTCAAAAAAACTCAATTATTAATTAATTTTAATTTAATATCTATCCTCAAATCATTATAATATCATTTATATAAACTCACCATGTGGTGAAAGATATGATCAATTGATCAGGGGGTTCGAATGGGTGTCTTAGATTGTAGTAGTTTAAACTCATCAAAAGGACCAATTTGACCTTTAAATTGATTATATATAATTTAAATAATATTCATGTCACCTTAAAAATCTCATCATACCATAATATCATGTCATTTTTCATTATAGTATTTGAAAATGTCTTCAAGTGGCATGGGCCTTATAGGCCTAAAATTAGTTTCTAGGACTATTCAGGCCAAATATGTGTTTTAATAGTTTGAGGCACCTGTAAGAGGGTATTATGGTTTAAATATATCATAATTAATTTATTAAAAATTATTTATATCCCCTGTGACCTCACTTTTCTATCCAAATTCCATTTTTCCTTAATGCATCTTAAGACTGTCTATAGGGACTAATGCCTGCCTATGTGTTTGTATGGATATTTGATGAGTTTAATTTGATAAAATGAGATCATATTATATATTATATGTTTTAATTCAATTTAATTTTCTTTTTATCATCCTTATATATTTAAATACTACCATTTTCTTGTGGATGACACCATGAGCATATAGGCCTATTTTGATTTCCCCATCTTGTACTTGTACTCAATACCATAATTTGTATGGAATTTATGAATGAAAATTCATATAATATAAATTATGATTTAAAATAAAAATTATATAACTTTTAAACCTACTTATTCAGATCAAACCTTATGCTATGATCTCCATTCTCTTGAAATCTTATTAGTCTCCTCTTTTGATTGCTAGTAGATAAATAGTTGACTATGTTAGAATAGTGAGTATCTCCACCTTTGAAATGATCTTAATGATTGCATGAGATGATTTATATAGTAATAATTATTAATATTACCAATTTTTAGGTCTTGATTCCACCTGTAGATGCCTAAAAACTCAAAATTCTCTCAAAATTGCTTTCTAATGCTGATTGTGTTCTGTAAACATGACTTTATAGATGCATGTTTAGGAGGTGTAGAGTATTTTAGTGATCATATTACCATAATTTTTTTAATTTAATATCTTAAATACATTTAAAACCTCTTTCTTATCTCCTTTTTGGAATACTCACTCTCTAAACACTGCTCTTTGGTCTTATACACTATCTTTTTTCGTATAGACATATATGCTCATGGTGTCATCCACATGAGAAAGGTAGTATTTAAAGGCATAAGGAAGATAAAGATAAAATTTAATGACATTAAAAAATATAATATATAATTTTTTATCATGTTATCATAGGGAACTCATCAAAACTCCATACAAACACATAGGTAGGTAGTAGTCCGTAGAAGCAGTTTTAAGAAGCATCCAAGAAAAAAGGAGTTTGGATAGAAAATTGAGATTATGGGTGATATAAAAAAGTGTGAATAAATTAATTATGATATAATTCAATAATAATACCATCTTTTATGTTCCTCAAACCATCAAAACTCATTTTTATGTTGTTTTAGGCCTAAAGCCATATTTAGGCCTAGAAGGCCTGTAGCATATAAAGTCACTTTCAAACCCTATAATAAATATGAAACCTTGAGAATGTTATAAGTATAGGGTACAGGTCATATTTAGGTGTATTAAGTCAAATATTAATATGATTAAATATCATTTTGGTCCTTAAAGAGAAATTTTAACTTTGAAGTTTAAGACACCCATTCGAACCACCTATTGAAGTGCTCATATCTTTCACCACAAGGGGAGTTTGGAAAATTTATAGTATAATGATTTTATTATACATATTAAATTATAATTATTTAATATTTGATTTTTTTTAGGTTATGTAGTTTATAAACAATCACTAAGAGCATAAGCATGTCTAGAATGTAAATAAAACCTTACAGGAAAACTTATTTACATATGTATCTTTGCATAAATTTTGCATGGGAACCCAATATTATTCAAAAATTTGAGGGGGTATATACAATAAATATTCATGGAAAAAATTTTGGGTTTGGAGGACTATAATTTATGAACCATCATTAATAATGATCACCTCTAAAATCCTCCCAAACCCTCCAAAGGACCAGTTTTGAGAAAAGTCAATTATATAATAATAAAAACCTCTTGAATCAAACTAAAACCTCTTAAAACATGAATTAAAGTTAGATAAATTAATATACATGTTAATTTTTTGTATGTAATTATATAGATATGGCATAAAAAAAGTATTTTGGATAAAAAAGCACAAAAGGAGAGGTACAAGGTAGTTTAATGAATTTAGATCCATGGAGAGTGAATTTTGGAACTTTTTATTCCTCATAAAATTATTATGTGGTCAAAAAAAATCTTGAAAATTCCTCTATGATCTTCTTCAAAATATCCAATCTACAAAAAAAGAAGGAAAAGTTGACCTAGTCAACTACTTTGACCAAGTTATAGATGTTCTTTCCTCAAGAAGACCTATTTCATGATATGGAAGGTTTATTCAGGTCTGATATCACCATATTTTTAGGTATTCAAAGTTTTATATAGGTTTTTAATAGCCATCAAGTGTAATAAGTAGGCTATTGATCAATTAAACAAAGATGAAATTAACATTTAAGATCTATCAAAAGAGTTCATATGGAGTTGTCATGCTTCATAACTAACCTTGAAGTGGAGATTACATGAACACATATGATTCAAGTATTAATTAATGTAAATTAGGGATAAATAAATATTTAATTAGTCTTAATTGCCAATCACGAGTTGACTAATCATTGACTAGCAATCAATGCATGTTTCAAACCATCATGGAAAAAGAACATTCATATATCTTGATATCATCTTAAGTGGAGTTATTTACCAAATTATGGAGTAATATGATAAATAAGGAACTTAAAAAAATCAAGAAGGTCCCCACCACCTCATTCTAATGCCAAAGATATCATGCAAGCTACTAGGCACAAAAGATATGTGATGAAGGACTATTGATAACTATTGTAACTAGAAATTGAGTTGAGTTAATGATGAGTTAAATTATTACTCTCTCTTATATGCCAATATATTGTCTAATTCTCTTATAACTTCTAGATATTTAGTATTTCAAGCCTATTTTCATGATCCCTCTCTTAGGCATGATAAAACTCTACCAAGATTGAGCTTTGTAAACCACTTGAATCAATATAATGGATTATTAAAACATATTTATGGTTGACATAGAGGGTGTAAATTTTTGTTAGATATTTGAAATTGGATTAATCTTCCCTTAACATGTCCATTCAACACCTATTTTTTGATAAATTATCTTTTGTATGTCATATGTAGTGTCAAAAGTGGATGATCAGATTTATAGTGTAACAAGGTAGAATAAAGTCTCAAAAGAGACCTCTCTCCCTTTAAATCCAAACTATCATCATCCATCAAGACCCCCATGTGAATGATTTTTTCATAAAAAAGGATTAGAGTTAATATTTTAGTCTATTTTATAATCATTAGTGTTTTAAGAGTTCAAGTTGAGTGGATGAACCAAAAATACAGGTTATCACCAATAATAGAATAGGATTCCCCTTTTGAATAATCCTTCTAACCCTTTTCATCTGAAAACATTAGTAGGTTTTCGTAAGATGAGAATTAGTGATACACAAGAGGAGATAGCCTCATAGATATATATTTCTGGTCTAAGATACATGTGTCCCACACCTTAGACCATTCCAATGTTAGTCTAGGTGTGAAGGAGATCCAAGCAATCTACCTTCAGTAGGGTTCTATCTAGGTTGCTAACATCTTTTTCATCATTATTATGTCTCTCTAAGCCTCTTGGAATTTATTCTTACCTTGTAATGGTGTTCAAAAAAATATTTTTTGTTTAATATATCCTTGAATCCATATTTGACTCCACCTCATTAATACCATTGTTTGAGCCCCAAAAGGATGGATGTAGGCCATCATTTTGACTATGTTTAGGATTACTACCTTGAATTGGGAAACCTTCCTTGAGATGTATTCAAGAACTTGATGGACTTATTCACTTACATTTCCCTTAAAATACTTGATATACCTCTATAATAACTTGAAAGGAGTCTACCCTCACCTCCATCACTATGTTTTAAATACATGGAAATGGATGTAAGTGCACAATTCAAGCTCTTGGGACTATAATCTTGTGGCAACGAACCTTCTCATGTTTTTTTTCATGTTTTGATGTCATTTTAAAGGATATTTTTATCCTCAACTAATCCACATACTAATATTTAACCCTAAACTCTTTCTTTAACTCCACTTCACTCTTTGCATCATACCTATGGTTATAGGTCATCATTCTGCCTTCTATAGACTGTGTACAACATTATGGAGTACATATTGGGATAAGGATTGAAAGTGTATAGAATATAATCACTATACCTATTTTTAATTTGTTGTACTCACCTTCAATCTTGTATCTGAATATTTTGACCACTTCTAACCTTTATCTTCTAGCATTGTCCAAGCCAAATAATGACGGATGTAAGTAGTGATTATTTTTTGGAAACCCCTATCACTTTACAATTCAAGATTATCTCAAGATGTATTCAAAATTTTTGAAGTTATAATTATGTTTTTAGAGAATATAGTATGATGTCAACAATAAATTCTATGTTGAATCCTTATTTACACTAGCTATAGTGATTGAAGTGAAAAATAAGATAGTTGTAGGTTTAGGTTTCAAACTATGTATAGAATGATGGAAAAGGGAAGGTTGGCTTTAAGAATCAAAAATTTTCTAAGATTTTCCTTAAGCCTCTTAAAATACAAATTTTATTGGAGGGAACACCCAATTTACCATAATGTTTGTTGAATGGGGTGAAATATAAGGTCAAATTTACCTTAATTCTCCCAAAACAAACTTAACAAATGCTAATAAGACGGAACAAATGTGGTTTATATCTCTCAACCTAAATCCCAAGACTGAGTTTGAACTAGGATTATATTATTAATTATTTTCATGTTGATAAATCCTTCAATTGAGGTCACTAAACCTCCATGAGATGGATCTCCATGACCAATCAAGATCATCTACATCTTGTAATGAAGCTTGAACTATTGTAAGTGTTCATTTGGTTCATTGACAACATTTTAAAACCTATTACTTGTATCTTCTCTCTAATTATTTAAGGAGATTATACTAAGTGACTTGAACTCTAATTAACCTCTAGAAACATGATACCTATCATCAAACCTTATTGTCTCTCTTCACACCTATCCTTTTATGTACAAAAAGTGTAAAAACTGTGTACTTATCTACAAGCATGTGCATTGATGATCGAGTCTTTTAATGATATTATATAATTATGACAAGGTTTTTTATTGTGTATGAGCATTAACCTACCCATCCATATTTTCATGACATTTTTAACATATATTTGGTTTCATTCAAGTAGGTTGGTAAGCTTGTAAGCCTATAGGTGCTTGACATTTTTCATGAAACTTTCATAAGATACATATTTTGACCATTGCTTTCATTTCTCAAGACTACCAATAGTTTAATGGTGTTTCTTTCATTTAAATATGAGTTTATTATTTACATTCAAACCTAACATGATGTTTAGACTTGGAGATGGTAGACATTTTGTATAAGTCTCCATGAGAAGTAAACCATATGGAGAAGGATGGATCTTTCAAGAAAACTTGTGAATTAAACAAATTTTGAGGATTATATATGATTTTATGAGGTTTTTAAACCTTTGAGAGTGACTGCCATGAAGAGAAAATAAGATTTATATCAGAATTCATCAAATTAACCTATACACAGACCTCCTCCTTTCAAGTGAAAATTTATCATGGATATGAATTATAAAATTAAACCACCATAAAAGGTATGTACAAAAATTTTATGAAACATACTCAAAATAATTGTTCTCCATGATATCTTGAATCAAAGAAACATAAAAAAAACCTAGACCATATCTGGATGAATAGGCCATCTAGACACCCCTGAATTATTAGAAATTATTTATAAATATGGGGAGATTAACTAGACAACCAATGACAAAAATTAGAATAACACTAGGGTATCTATCTATTACCAAAATATTATGTCCCAAATCTCTCTTTCCTGACTATACTGAGTGAAAATATGAGGCTCTCCTAAAGCTATCCAAGATTGTCCAAAATGGTTTTTCATTAGCATGAGGAATAAAAATATTGTCTATGTAATACAATAATTTGGAAATCTTTTTTATGATTTAAATGAACTTTAATTCTTTCTAGAAACATTATAAATTATTTTGACCTCCATGAATGGTAGAAAACTTATTTCATGCCTAGTATGTAGGTAAAAGTTTTTCCTTACCTCTTATAGTTCTTGTGCTTATATATAATTTAATAAGCATAAAATAGGATATTAGGGACACCATGTATTCTTGAATATGATAGCTGAGCTCTTGTATTAAACAAAACCTTCAAAAACCTATTCAGCCAAATCCCTAAAAGGCTAAAAAATACCTTGTTTTGCTCCCAAACTCCTCTCCTCCACTCCAAATGACTTGAAATCACATTTAACATGTATAAATAGGGTAAAACGACATAAATAGGTGGAAGGAAGTCAAAACAAGTTTTAATTCTTCAAAAAGTCACCTTTTCACTAAAACTTTCTATTTAGAAGCCCATTAAGTCATCAAATGCACTTTTGGAGATCTTTTAGGAAAATTAGCTTCTCTAGACATCATTTTTGAGAAATTATAATATATTAGACCTTGTAATAACCTTATTATTTCCCCTAAACTCTTAAACACCCTGGGAACTAGTTATATCCTTCACTCGCAGTTCAAGACCCATTTTTAGGCCTTTTCTTTAAAATCTCCAAATTCACCTTAAAACTTGATAAAGTGTTTTAAAAGAGTGCAAATAAAATGAGTTAGGGTCATGAATTTTTTATTATATTTCCACCATTGGACCTTCCAATGCATAAGACCCCTACACAGCTCCTTACACCACACCAAGACCTTCCAGGATAGTACATTACATCATCAAGTTAGGACTAAAAAGAGACTAGTCTTGGTGTAAAATATCACTAAATGGTCCAAGAGATTAGAATAATAAATTTTTGACAATGGGTACCAAATAAAAGTTATGAACAAATGTGTGGTGTTCTTCACATTTAAATGGGATCTCTACAATCATTATTGAACATGTGACCAATACAAGATACATATCCACATCAGCCTCCTCAGGTTACATAAATAAAAAAAACCATACCAAAAAAAAATAATGATAACATTATTCATTGGTGGTGCTTAATTTTGGCATAATAATATTGATCCTACATAAAAAAAAAAAAAAGAAAAAAAAAAAAACACTTAGAATGTAAGACAATTGTAACAAACTGGATTTGATCTAAAAGATATACAACATAAATTAAGCTATAAAGAATCATTTAGAAACATAATAATACTAATTTATTGTGGTCATAAAGTGATTAAAAAAAATGTTTTGGGTTATTATTAAAAAATTTCAATATTCATTCATAGTAAGAGCCCTTTGGTTATACTAGATGGAGACAAAAATTGACCAAATTCAACAAGGTATCTCCTTTTCTCACAAGGACAAATCGATACATATTCTGCATAGTGGAAATCACCCTTCTCATTCATAATAAAATTATGATGAATAATATGTAATATAACATTTTCAAGTATCCAACCATGATCCCCAAAATTAAAATTATCCGGCTGAAGATAAAACATAACCAATATTCCAAAAATACAAAAAAATAATTAGTTTTTACATATTTCATTAGCTCCTTGGCATGTATGTTGTTGGTTGTATGTTTGTATATAAAATATAATATATTTATATATAAATATGTGTTGCACACATATTTTTAGTGTGCTACAATCATACCCAAGAACATGATTTATACACTTTAAGATGTTGGGCCTTCCCTCTACTTATGTCATTTGGGCAATGGGGGCATCTACTTGTTTGATCATGATAAACTCAAGTTAAATAACTATATGATTATTTTATATTATAATTTTTTGAGATTATATAATTAAAAATACCTTTATCCATGTGTATATCTCTTGAAGTGTACTTGAGATGCTATGGTGTACTTGAGATGCTATGTACTTAACATTTTTTACTAACACACATATCTAAGACTAGTATTACATGTCTATGTTGGTTTCTTATGTTTCATGCTTTCCATTTAAGCACTTCATTTAGTGTCTTATATTGTGTTGTGTTACTTGTTAAATAATTTTAATATACTCATTTTATTATTTCCCCCATGCTTATGTTTTCATATTGTGAAATATACATATATCATAGTTTGTTTTATGTTGACATTTGAACATTTCATTGCTTGCCTTGTGGAAATTTGAATAAGTCATGTCACTTCAGTTTTATGGCATTTAAACATGCCCATTGTCTAAGTTCTACTTAAACCATTACCTTTTGATTTTATTTTGAGTGTTCTTAGGTGTGTGATTGATTGTTTGTCAAGATTTTAATATTAATATCTATACATTACCATGATTCACATCATGCATCTTAAGATTTGATGTGATCACTTACTATGTACCTCATTACTACATCTACCTAGACATGTTATTCATTTATGATACATGATCTATACACATAGTATAAATTATCTTATCCTTTTCTAGGTAATGTAACTACCAATTTATACTTCCCATCACCTTAAAATGGAGGGCATATCATTCAGGGAATGCTAAAAAGGCATTTATTTGACACATTCATAGTTTTATATTTCATTGGGGTCATACCAAAATGATTATCTTCCACACTTATTCGATACTCAGTATTTTCATATTACAATAGGGTCATGTTATGGAAACATTTTCTCCAAACTTATACCAGTTCTTACTTTAAGATTATAGTGGGGGAATGTTATGAGAACATGTATTCCACACATGAATTTTTTAAAAGTTAAACAAATTGAATAGTTACATGATTTAGATACACCCTCATGACTGTGTTCTATACATTGGTACCATTGCTATAACTAGGTTTTAGCTTGAGACATATATGAGGTGCATATGCCATGCAAATAACAACCTAAAATTTTAAAATTAAATCAAATTTTAATTTCAAATACTTCTATAGACTTTATCCTATATGAAAATGAAATTTTATCAATTATTATTGAGCCAATATACTACAGTAATTGGTTGACTTTTGTCAAGGTTGAGGTGATTACATCACTAACTCTTACTAATTTTATAGGACATTGTGATCAAATCATCCACCCATAAAACATTTATAGTGAAAGGTGACATGGATCACTCATTCTTAACATGTTATAAGTATGATTGGGTTACATGGTTGAACTAATCTCAAATTTTGATTTGAAACTCATATCTTTTCCAAGGTTAGGGGAAAGTTTCCCTCCTGAAGGAGAAGAAACAAATTAATGAGCCATAATGTGACTAATAAAAATGATGCTCCTTACAAGGACACTTGCAAGGTAGAGAGAGATGAAGTTATAGTCCTAGTTATGCCCCAATTAATGGAGGAAACATAAACTATAAATGATGAATTGACCAATCAGAGATAATGTATGACTGATGGAGGAAAATATGGATGGTGTGATTTGTTAGGCCCAATCAATAGGTATAGGTGATTGACAAAATGATTAAGGAGATGATAACAAGAATGGTGATTGATTAATAGACCAGTTTATGAATGATTCACATTATATCTCAAGGATTTTTATTTAGTAAGGACTTGAATATGATGATGGATAAGAAATATGTGATGATGAATGATGGAGAAAGAGGATATAATGGCTGAGCTATCCTTAGGCATCGAAAAGTCACCAAGTAATACCTACATAGTCTAAAAAGGCCTTAGGCCAATGTAGTTCTAATCTAAGATTATGATGGATGATGGGGATAAATGACAATTGATGGAGTGTAATATGATGATGATAATTGATTAGAGGCTAATGATGAGATAAGGATTATGAAGATAGAATATTAGATGTTAGTCAAATGGGTTATGAGGATTAGATTAATAAGGATAATTAAATGATGAGATAAATGATGAGGGTGTAGATGATCAATCAATCAAAACTATAATCAGGCTCATCATAGTCTAAGAAATCCATTAAATGTATCATTTGGCAATATACCCCATGATATAACCATGATCAAGAGGATATGGTGCTAAAGTGCAAAAAAAGGAAAATAACAAACTCTACATCATCGAGGGCACTTAAAAGCATTAATGTAGCTTTAGTGACCTCATAACATCCTTTTTCATTACCTAATAGATAAAAAGAGATATGAAACAAGACTAAAAATAAACATAGATAAATAAATGATCAATAAAATAGTCATTTATATACAAGATAAAAGACATACAAACAAGTCAACCAATAAATAAGCAACACACATAAGTATCTACATGAAATGTCATTATGTCCTATCTAATGGTTTGGATTAGAGTTAATGAGATAATGGATTAAATGATGAAAATTTGGATTTGTATTAAGGATAATAATTTAGACAAGGTATAGACGTAGATGAGACTAGTGACTTAGATGATGATAAATATTTGGATAAGGATATATATTTTAACTAGATAAGCAACTAGGATTAGGATAAAGATTTTGGATATGTAGGCTCAGATGAGGATATGAACTTGGAGTAGGATAAGTATTTGGATTAGACTAGGGACCTAGATTAGGATAAGTATTGTAGGAGAATTAGACAAGGGACTGGGATTAGGATAAGGCTAATGAACACATAAGATAAGATGACTAGGATGATAAGATTTCTTAGTAGATAAGATAAGGCATGATGACTAAGACATAAGACAAAGTAAGATGATAATGATATACATGACATATAACAAGATGAAATGAGATAAGATAACTTAAATGTTTTGGGATTTTATGGATTTTATATTTTTTCTAGATTTTTGAAATATTTTAATTTTTAAGGATTTTAGGATATGTATGTACACTATACAAATGGGGTTACTAGCAAAGGGAACACTAAACCTAGTAACCAAGATGAGGATGTATGGCATAATGGATGGGATGATAAAAGTATGAGAGTGATGTGGAAAAGGGGATGAGGACTAAGGAAAAATGGAATAGGGATTGCCAATAACCACATCATGAATGAACAAGATGTTTAGATACCTAAGTATTCATTAGAGGATATGCCAAGATCACTTTGGAAAAAATTTCAAAACATATTCCACTTCCTTACGATGGTTAATATGGGAAGGAATGAGAGATAAGATGTATGATGTGATGGTAGATGATGGGTATAAATAATGAAATGGAGGTGACATATGGGAGTGATAAAGGGTGGAGGGGATTTTCCCCAAAGTGTATAGGTACAATGTGGATAATTATTTATTTTAACATGATGCTAAAAATTAGTTTTCATCATGGTATTTTCCCAAGGAGATAGAATACTAGTTTTCACCATTAGATGAATGATTTTTTATTTTATTTTATTTTTATTTTTTTGACCATTTGACTTTTTTTATTTTTTTGGTTTTAAACTTTTTTTGACTTTTTATATGGCATCTCAATTTATTAAATATATATATGAGATGCAAGATAATGATACTATCTAGATCTTCAACTAACACATATTCTAGAGATATGCAATGCTAGAACCATGCAATGGATGCTAGATTCCCAGAAGTCATGGTGGCTTTTATTGACTCTTGATTTAACATCCTCTAAATGTTTCAACTAGTTGTCTTTATAACCACTACAAGTGATAATTCTACCTTAGGATTTGAGATATGGTATGGATGGGAGTATGGCATGATTGTGATGATAAGATATAGGATATAAATGAAGAATATGATCATGACAGATGATACAATGCGATGGGGAGAGGAAATGGGGTTCAATAGCTGCATACACCATTGGATATGGTGGAGGGGATTCATTAGATTGGTGCCATGAGATTAAGGTATCCAAGACCTTTTGATTATCTGATTATTTGATTCAAACATTAAGAGAATGTTCAATGATATGATTATTAATTTTTACATTATTTTGATATGCTAATTTTTTATTTTGATTTTAACTTTGGTTTTATCTTAGTGCTTGATTGTGGGCTTCACCGAAGGGAAGTGACCTTTGACTAGATAAATGATTTTGATTTAGATGGACCCCTAGCACTACAAGGATATCTTCCTTAAGGGATTATTTTTGACTAGGTCAATTATGAGAATCATCTTGACTTTGATTAATTATATTTGGATCATAGTAGGATTGATTATTTGATGGGATTAACTAATTATGGGGTTAGATCTTTGTATATTTTACACTTAATATTTAATAAGAAGGGGAATCCAATGATGTATGTTCTTGTTTATCCCATTCATTGAGTAGGATGTAAGGATTATGGAGGATAGGTGGATTAAGGGGATAATGAGAAGCATAGTCCTCATAAAGGTCACTAGGATCCCTAACCTTAATGTCAAAGAAAGTGTCCTTAAGAATCTCAAAAGGATCACTAAGAGTTTTGAGGGAATTAACATATAAAGCTAATTCATATTTATCTTGATTATCTTTGATAGATAGAACATCCAATGATTGTGTTATAATTTCATCATCCTAATACAAATCAAGAATCATGCCCTCTGATTGGCGAACATTTGAATTAATTATGTCTTCAAGGAGATAGGTGTCAGCATGAATTTCATTATTTATAAGGGATGATGATTTTTCCATGGATTTTGATTCATATGCTACTATGGAATATGATCTTGGCCATTATGATGTAGATTCCAATAAGGATTTTAATGAGGTGAATTATCCCATATATTATTTTCTAGGAGAAACCATATGATTATCCACAAGTACCTCTTTCACCTTGGGTTTGTGAAGTGATTATTTAATGTATTTATGAAGATGGGGATATGATGTGAATGGGTCATAGGGATGGATTGATCAGGAATATGTGTAGGATAAATGGGATTAAAGTCATGACCTTGGTTAGGGAGGGGAGATACTTGACTATATCTGAGAAATAATGCTTAGCATACCCCCTTTTGCATGCTCCTAGGTGTGGATGCATTGGATTCTCCCTAAAATTTATTATTTCTATTATCAATTAATTTTTAGATATAATCTCTAAAATTGAAACATTTATTGATAAAATACTTGTGGATTTTATGATATATAAAAAATCATTTGGGTTGATGCCATGAGGGTACACACTTGGAAAGATCTAGAGGTCATGTTTGGGTGTGGACAATCATGCTTATGGACCTTAATTTATAAAATAGGTCTTCCATATGGATGAGGAGAGGGGCATATGGCTTATGAATAAGGATGGATGTGGAAGTGTTAGATTTAGTAGTGTAAAAATGTGATGGTGATGTCATGACATAAGGAGATGATGAGGTTATCAAGTGAGGCTTCCCTTTTCTAGTAAGATGGGTAATTTTATGATATACTATGATTTACAAATAGAATATTTGACAATGGATGGGTACATAATGGGGGTAAGGTGAGTTGGATGGGGTCAAGACCTTTGAGAAGTTGGAAAATCATTTCAAAAAACCATGAAAGTACTACCCCCTTGTTTTCAATAATATACTAAATAAATAAGGAAATTTTTTAACTACGAAGGTCATGACAAGAACTAGGACTAGTGGATGGTGGGTTGGAATGTGATGGGGATGAAAGTTAATGAGGGACTAGTTTGGTAGGTGACCTTAAGCTTAGGGGATTAAAATCATTGGGAAGGTGGGCACCCATCTCCAATAGCCATAATAGAACTTCATGTTTATTGGTCAAGATGTACTCTATAAATAGGGAAACTTTCCCATTTATATATTGAGTACTATGATTATGGTGAGTGAATGATGGGGTTAACCATGATGAGCTAGGGGATTGTGGATTGGAAAGAATACAGGATATTTTTTGGGATTAATGGGATTGAGGTTTGAATTTAGGTGGGCACCCATTTCTACGACCCATAAAAGGATCTCATCCTTGTTAGCAAATAGGTATTGGTCCACGATTATAGGGTCCAAATCCATGTAGGTGGATAATAAAAGGGTGATGTATGATGTGAACATAGATTTATGAATTAGATAGGTACTTGGTCAAAGCATGAATAAATTATTTAGTATGACAAATGATGGTGAGGATGGAATGGACAAAATGAGATTGAGATGATATAAGACAAGGATTAGGTTTCAAACTGATTATAATGATCTATCGATAATGCCTAGTTTTTATTCTAGTAAGAAGATTATGGATTTGATGGGTACATAGATTCAAACTAGTAAGATGATAATTGTATGGGTAATATTATAAATAGGCAAGATGGTTGGATTAGAGATGACTAGATTTATTATTGATTCAGTAAAGTGGTAAATTGCAAGCAGGACATTAACTAGGTATGAGATCGAACCAAGTGATGAGCAATAATAGACTAAAAGTATAGGATGATATAGATGGAAGAAGGGACTATCTAAATACTTAGACTAATTTTATCAAGGTGGGGTGGGATAATATTATTTGATGAAAGATAGATGGAAGGATCAATGATGATGGCATTGAATATCGATAATGAGGTTGGTGATGATGGTGAGTATGATTTGGACAAGTGTGTGATCTAAAGAGCCAAGTATGTATGTTGTGGGATAAGATAGGATGGGGTTAGACTTAGATGGTAATGATAATATAAGTATGTATAGGATAGGATGATCATATGGATAAGGAATATTATATAAGATATGATGACTTATAAAGGAGGTGAGGATATACAAGAAGACTATGAATGTACAAGATAAATAATAAAGATATACAAGATGATGATATAAAGATCCTAGATAACCATTGTAGGTTTTGGGTGAAAGTCTGACCTAGATCACAAATATCAGGGGTCTATCATGAAAAACACCCAAGAAAATAGATCATAATTCCTAGTTTAGTAAACTAAAAAGGGTGTGTAACTTGATAATCACACTGTCTAAGAGCTTTGTGGGTGAGGCTATAGGTCTATGACCCATTATAAAATTGATTAAACCCTTTCAAACCCATTTTAACTTAATGGCTACTTAGGAGATAATATTGACTTTGATAGTGGATCACCTATTATGGCTAAAATGTCCTATGCTAGGTTGAATTGGATCTCTAGGGGCATCCCTAATATACACTAGGTATGATAGGGCCCAAGTCCATATAGGGTTTTGTCTAATACCTAGTTAAAATAATCAACTCTTCCCCTTCATGGATGAACTATATGGGGTCAAACACTTATCCTAATAATAGTTATCCCTGATATTTATACTCCACTAGAATATGGAGTTTGGATTAGTGCATGTTGGTGAAATCCACATTCATTATCCCCTTAAGACTATCACAAGTACGTGGGTGTCAATTCCATGTAACATTTCCCATAGAAAATAAAAATGGGAGGGTTTTTAGGTGTATTTTAGTCCTATAAGAATCTCCATAAGGATGCAAAAAGGAGAGCATACACCATCATAACCCTTAGTCAACACATAAGCAGGTAGAGAAAAAGGATTAATTAACTGATTAATTAGATGTATGATATATACAAGATGAAATTATATAAAATAATATGCATAACATTTTTAACAAGGTGATTAAAATTATAAAAAAAATTCAAAATGGTTTTCAAAATGTCAAAAGATCTTTGATAAGTGGCCTATAAGAAAATGATTAGTAGTTTGATTTGGTACTCTTAAGGAGCAACCTGCAAGATAGGATGTTAGAAAAATAAAACCTACAAGAATATAGGTTAGCAAGTCAAAATAACTTCTATATTCACCCTTTAAAAAAATAAAATGTTAGTCTAAAAGGCCTTTAAAAATACCACTAAAAAATTCATGATTTGGCTCTATAATTTCTTTGGGTGAGTGGGCCACAACGTGGGGTCTGGGGGTGGCATCCTCCAATAGGGTCAAGGGGTAACTCTCCTTACAAGGTTAATGGGTAGAGCCCATTTTGGGGTCTGGGGGTAATGCCCATATAACTCTCCCTATCATGGTATAGGGTGGGGTCAATGGTGGAGTGCCCAATGCCAAAGACAATTTGGGCCTTATTAGAGGATATGAATGACTCAAAAATCACTAAAATTGAATCTAAAAATGCACTCAAAAGAGACAAAATTAAATGCATAAATAAGTGTAATATAATAAATTTAGGCTACAATGTCATAACTACCAGTTCAATATCACAATTTATGAGTTTTAATTTTTCCATAGGTAGTTAACCATGATGATTAGTTTGAAAAATTGTAATTATTAGATCAATATCATGACTGTTAGATAAATGTCATGATTTTAAGATTAGTGATATTGTGATAAAGTATAAAAATTCAAAAAAATTAATGTTTAACCAAAATTTAGGTGCTTAAATAGATTATTATAGGTTAACCTAGAAGTTTTAAGATATACAAAATGCCTACTAAATGCTCACAAATAACTATGAAAAATTAGACTTATAATGATGTATCAAGTTTTTACCAAGACAAGATTTTTTTAATCAAAAATGGACAAATCATACACAATCTATAGATAAAAAAAGGTATTTTCAATCATATTTTTCCTAAATATTTTATTTATCACTTGAAGATAGTGACCACTAAACAAACAGTCTCAAAAATCACCAAAATCATAATATTGCTACTCCTAGTGCAATATCATAATTACAAGATCAATACCATGACTACATGATTAGTGATATTATTGACAATAACAAAAAGATTAAGACTGTGATGTTTTTATTTTAGATGATCCTTCCTTTTCCTTTCCTATTGACCCTATTAATTAACATGTAATAGATCACACAAATAAAACTCCTTTCACAAAATGTGGTGTAGACACTAGAAAAATACACACTTGCATTTTTCAATGACTAAATACGTCAAGACCACCTAAACCTTTTTAAGCCTTATCAAACCCCTCTTAACCTAACCAAATCACTATTCTTCTAGTCACACAATATTATTTAAAATCACTATTTAGTATTATTCCAAAGTATTATTCATCATCACTATTCACTATGTGACCCACTATCACTATTCATGATGACATGGCAAATGACATGGTGAGTGACATGGAAAGTGACATAGCATGTGACATGGAAAGTGACATGGCTTGATGTGGGACATCATATTCCACTTGGGACCTTTTCTCAAAGTGCTTGATGACCTCATTTAGGAATCACAAGGCCCCCCTTTGAAATATGGTGGATTTCCCCTTAAAGGGCCATTGTTTAAAATAGATTTTTCTTCACACATGAAATTGGACCTTAAAATGAGATACCTACCTCATCAAAGATAAAGGGAACTCATTTTTGGACCTTTTAAACCAAATGGAGGCTCACTAACCCAAATGGGAGACTTTCCAACCCATATGGGAATCCCCACCAACCTCACCTTCACTCATCCATGCACCACATGGAAAATGTCACCACATTTGGTGTACTACCTCTTTAAGTTCTTGAATGAAGACAAATAAGGGTGGTAAAAAGTCTTCAGTCTCATTCAAACCCATGTGCATGATTTCCATTTAAAATTGGATTCATGTGAAAATTACGAGACTCACCAACCCACATGGGAATCCTCACCCACATCAACTTGAACAAATCATTCACCACATGGAAAACGGTTCCACAGTTCCACTATTCTTTCTTTTGTTATGATTGTTCATAAAAATGCTCTAAATACCCCCCTCTCCTTCACCAAAGGTTAAGTTGGAAGTTAGAATTTTGTTATTAAAATTTGTTTTTCAGGTTTTGAGGTATCATCAAGGAGGTCATCATCTTGAAGAAAAGGAGATTAAGTGACAAAACTCTACTAAAATTGCTTCAAGTCTTCATCAACAATCTAATCTTCATCAACAAACATCTTTAAACAATGAGGTAATATTGTTGTTTAGTTATCTTAATTTCTTCATTCCTTTACTCTTTTCCCTCTTATTTCTCTTGATTTCTTCATCATCCTAGTGTCATTTTACCCTCTTATATATATCCCTTTGCCATCTTGATCACCCTTTACTCCTTTGCCTTCTTGGCCTCATTGTGACTAGTTGCCTCTTTTGCCTTCTTGGCCATATTTTTCACCATTTATCCCTCTTGTTTTATTGAACATATTTATCTTCACCATTACAACCATTTATAAACCCCAAAAAAATCATTCTTTTTACTTTTATCAAATCAATCCAAACTAAAAAAACCACAACTTTGTTTTAGCTAATTTTCAGCATTAGTACTATTTAAACTAGTTGCTTTATTTTAGCCATCTAAGTAAAGAATTCAGCTTTATTAATTAATTTTCTATTACATTATATTATTAGTTTCAGTTTTCTATCATTTTATGAAAATATTTTCATTTTAATTCACCAACTTAAGTGTTTGAAGAAGGTGGATTGACAACCTCCTATAAAGCTTTCACTTCTAAGATCTAGCTCATGCTAGGTAATCCAACCATCTACTTGTCTAAAAAACAAGTATATTTTAGTGTTTTATTATTTTTAGGGCATCATCCCAAGACAAAAAGGATATCTCCACAATAACTTGGTTCTAATGCATGCAATTTAATAGGTATTCTTCCACACCTTTCATAACTAGTTTCTTCTTTTCACCCCTGGGAAAAAGCAAAAATTAGATAGAAACATTGTGACACACCTGGTGGGACCCATTATGGGTTCGTAGTTTAATAGGAATATAGTTACATTTAATGAAATTTCAAAACTCTTGCATTTCTATTATTTTTAAATTCTGAAAAAGAAAAAAATCTTTCCTTCCTTTTTTCCAAAAAAGAAAAAAAAAAGGTTTTCATTCTAAGAATAGGTTACATTTTACATCTTACATTTAAGTGAATTTTAGTTATTCATTTTTTGCATGAATAGACACCAAAATTTTATGTTGGGTTAAATTTGAGCGATTTCATGTGATTACCTACTTAATTATTAGATCACTTAGATTAGTTAAATGCATTATGAATTATTCATAGCACATATATGCTACACTATCAAACTACATGTACAAATTAAACATAAAAAATTATTTAAGACAAGGACCATTGGGATTTCATCACCATGGGGAGGACCCGCTCCATTCGTTAGTGTAGTATAAACTCTAAACAAATGGTGTATATTGGCTAAGCACCCACACTAATTATGGGATCATGAAGTGAGGGGAGAAATATCCCAGTACTAGGCCATGTACCCATGTAGATTATTTGAGCACCAAAATTCAACCCAAAACCATCCTTAGATGACTTCTTTAGTACCTAACTTATAAGACAATTTCCCCTTTCACATTATTTAAGGTATAAGATAAAAGAGATATAAAATAAATCCTATGATTAATTTTGATTTTAGTGTGTAATTTGTTTGCTTTGGGTTTTTATTTGTTTGCTCATTATGTGAGGAAAGAGGTTAATTATCCATTTCTAAATTTCTTATATGGTCTTAATTAGATAACAAGTGAAAAATCAAAACAACCCACTACCACCTTCTTCTTCATCCTCATCCATGGATTATACCTTGGATGTTGATAGATCTCCCCATGCTTCACTGAACCATTCTCCCCCACCTATAGTGCCTACAAAAATTCTTAAAGGTGATTCAGATTTTGCCACCTTTTTGGATAATAATCTGGTTGATTTAAAACACTATCTTAATACTTTAGCCTACTATACTTCAATGGATTTAGTTCCTCTTATGTATCCACCTTATGGTATGCCACACCACATTATGGTTGGTGTTACATCATCTGACCCTTCTATTATCCAATATTAATCTTCTACCATTGGTCTATCTATCACCACCACCCAAACACTTGTTACAACAAGTAATACCTCTATTATTGGTTTAACTTTACCACTTGTCACTTATACCCCTTTTGCTAGTGCAGTCTCTTACACACCTATTTCTACCACTCCTTTTAGCTTAACCAATATACCAACCTCAACCCCATTTTATAACTTTGTACTCTCCTTACCACAAACACTTCCCCTATAAGCACTTTGGTCACTACCCACCTTTAACCAACTAACCCACTAATAACTTCAATACCATATATACACCCCCCAACATCAACCCTCTAACACATACCCATGGCATCCTATCAATAGATTATTAACACACAAGTATACATGCCTTCACCTTCCACCCAATCTTCTGTAACCTCACACACACACATGTTACATCATACCAACCATCCACTAGTTATTCCCATGTCACCCATCCCCAACAAAATGTGTCATATACCTATCCAACCCAATAACCCCAAATAGACTTCGTCAAGATGCTAATGGAGAAAATGTTTACCCTTGAGTCATCCATCTCAAGATCACATAAAATTATCTCTTATGACCAAATTTGCAACAAACCCATCCATCCATCTTTCCCTCTTCAACCATATCCTCCACAATGGGAATTGCCAAAATTTTATAAATTTCAAAGCAAGGAGGACCCCCAACAACATTTAAGAGCATTTAGGCACATACGTTACTTGATTTCCCATGATGATGCTCTTCTCCTCTGTATCTTTCATATGTCCTTATCTAGACCAAAATTATATAGATATAGTGCCATCTCAAAACACTCCATCTTCTCCTTTTCCAAACTAGCCCAAACTTTTTTGGATCACTTTTAAATCAATATATCCAAGAAAGTCTCTATTACCAACCTCTACTCCATTTAGTAATTTGAAGATGAAACTATTGCTAATTTTTTGGCTCATCAAAGGATCCTAATCAACCTTACTTTTCAACCTAAGCTTATAAATCTCTTCACCTAGGCATGTACAAAACACATTTCATCCACATTGTTTGTCCAAAGCTTCCAAACATTCAATGAAGCTTTTAACATGGCTCACAAATTAGAGAACAAAACCATTGATGAGGGAATATTAAAGTTGAAGAACAAAAACCCAACTTACAAACCCAATGAGCCCTCTTATTCCAAACTAAATAACCTAACCAACACCAATTCCAAGATAAAAGTCACCACCAATACTATTGTCCTCAAAGCCACACCTCTGCCATCTACCAACCAACACAGAACCCAAGGAACCAAACCTATGACCCCTTCAACTATCCAAACCAAAACTAAAGGAACCAAACTTGGAATAACCATAATCCATTAACTCCACTTGGGGAGCCTTATCCTTCAATTTTGGAAAATTTACTAAAAGCCAATATCATCCAAATTCCACCAATTAAACCACCCTAATAGTTTGATGCTTCTTGCCCTATGCCTGGTTGGTATAATGAGAATTATCATTACACTTTTCACTATGTCATAGGACATGAAATAAATAGGTGTAGTACCTTTAAATACCTTGTCTAATCCCTCATTCAAAATGGGGATTTCACTTTGGACAATCCTAATGTGCCACTAAACCAAGCCCTCAACATATTCCTCAAGTCTTTCCTAAATCATGCTCCTTCTACACATCATCATGAAAATAAACCTGAATAATCTCATGAGGCACATATTAGTAATGTGGTTATTAATGAACCCATTGATGAAGTAAATTTTACATCACTTGCTTCTTTCCCCATTCCCCTAATCGATGAAAAAAGACTACCTTCTATTTCTTTAGACACCTAAACAAAGGAAGAAACCATATCCATACCTCTATTGGAGGATACCACACTTACCTCCGCTATTGTATAACTATCCATGCCCTCTTTGGAAGATATCTCACAAGATAAGATTACTCCATCCACCCAACCTCTTATTGAAAAACATTCTATCAGAGGTCAAGATAAAGGTAAGGGAACCAAACTAGAACTTCTAACCCCTTCTTTGGAAGACCAACATAGCCCTTATAAACCAACTAAAACCTCTACCCAATCAACCAAAACCTCCTCTAAATTGATTGAACCTCAAACACCTAAACCCATCAAGACAACTAAAGTGACTAGATCCCCTACAAAACCAACAACTAAAATAACCAAAGATGTAAAATCACCAAAGGGAAAAAACCCCCAAATTTTACCTCCCTCGACCTTACCCTCTATTCTGGGTCCCCATCCCTCTACCTTAAACACAAAGTCCATCATTTTTACTAAAACCCCACCACCTTTATTGGTCACACCTTTGTACTTTATTTCTAAATAACATTTTCCCATTACACCAACCATTCCTAAGTTACCTACCTTGCCCTCCTCTACCACCATCTTGTTAACCATCATGCCTAAACAAAAACTATCAACCAAGCATACCACTTTATCTAAGACACCTACCACCAAACCTACATCTACACAACCTCCCACTTCAACACCCAAAGCAAAAACCACTAAACATCTACCACCTTTAGCTAAATCTTACGTAACCATTATCTATAATTTATTGTAAACTTCTTCCTTGAGCTTATCACCCATAAAATCCTTTGACCCTTCACATACCAAACCCTCTTGGTTTAATGATAACTTGATATGTGCATATCATAGGACATCAGGACATGAAATTGAGAACTGTAAAGCTCTCCAAGTGCTTGTTCATAACTTATATAAAGATTATGATTGGTTATCAAACAAACCTCCTTCATCCCCATTGCCAATCCAACCACCAAATCAACCCATCCAATCTTAGATCTCACCCAAAAGGAAAGAAGAGGAATTGAAGCAACCATCTTATCTAGATAACCCCCTTATCCACACTATTCACATGATTACCTGATCTCGGGCCCAATATAAGGATAAAGGGAAGACTAAGGCATCCATTCATTGGACTTACTCCTCTCCAAGCTCCCAAGAAAATAATACCCAACCTTCTCCAACTTAAAACAAACCCAAGGTGTCTATCTTAGGTACCTCCCCATCTATCACTCCATACCCTAACCCATATGCAATATCCATCCAAAATATATCCTCAAACACCTTCACCAAACTCTAACAAAGATGAGCCTTTATGAGTTAGTCTCTACCTCTCCCCATCACCATCAAGTACTCATAAAGGATCTACAACCCATTGAGGTCTAACCTGATGATCCTTTGCCTCTAGCCACTTTTATTGGTGCCCTTCATACTTCTAACCTTATCACCTTTAAGAAATTGAAAATACTTTCTATTCATTTAGAGGATCTTGATCCCCCTCTTCATTATAGCATGCATCAATCAAACCTACATCAAAAGTGTGATGATTGATGGGGGAGCTAGCATCAATATTATCTCCTCCCATGCTTATGACCAGCTGTAGTTACCTAAAACCATCATGTCTAAAATGTCAATAGTCCTTTATTCTTTAAATGATACTATGGTTACCACCTTAGGCATAATTATCCTCCATATCTATGTAGGGCCTCATATTATTCCTAAACTCTTTTATGTTGTAGAAAGAGAGTTTAAATATAACATTTTACTTAGATGCCCTTGAATTAATGACATGAGTTGTGTCCCTTCTACCCTACATCGATGAGTCAAGTTTGAACATGAAGGGAAAGTTGTGACTATCTAAGTTGAACCTAGTCCTTTTACATCTTGTAATATGACATATCATCCCAATGACATCCTTCTTCCTCCTTTATCCACTGCACAACCATCTACCAGCAACACAACCTCACTAGTCAAAACCCATATCATTTCCACACCTAATGTTGATGAAGCTTCCACTAGCTCATATATCCCCTCTTCACATATTCCTATAGAAGACCCTATGACAACCACATTCCAATGTCTTTCTTTTGGGGAATATATATTGTTATCCTTAGATGCCTTCCTTACCCCCCAAGAATATGGGAATCTCAGACATGACCCTTCTTATGACCATAACATTGGAACCATCATCCCTATTGGTCTCCCTAACCATCAAACAAATTTCAATTATTGGGGACTTGATCAACCACTTTAAACCCCTACCACTACATCATCCATCCAATCATTTACCTCTAATTTTTCTTATCTTATAAAAATAGAGTTCACTAAGTTGTATCTTCATAGATGTACTTGGAAAGGATTTGGCCTTAGTCATTATGAACAAGGGACTCATGATTCATTTGGCCTTGGGTATGAACCACCTCAAGAATCCACCAATTCACCTAAACCCATTACCACCATAGAGGAAGATATCCCATCCTTGCCAACCCAATCACTTTCTCCACTTGAAGACCATAATATCATCCCTCCTAACTTTTTTTTATCAATACTGTAAGGTTGGACATTCTCATATACCACAAGAGTGGCCAAACCAAAGTCATTCCACTCATACATACTGAAATGGTAGATAACAATTCTCCCACCATCTAACATCAAGATAATGATTCTATTCTTACCTACCTCAGTGGGGGGAATTATTTTATCCACAAATCCATTCCTCTTAAGGACCTAACTATGTTAAATTAATCTACCATCGATATCAACTTAGGCACTTCAAATAACCCACACATTGTCAAATTGGGCCGATCATTGAGTACCAAAGAACTTCAATATTTCTCCTCTTTCCTCTAATATTGTAGCATAAAATTCACTTGGTCTTGTAATGATATACCCAATATTGACCCTATCATTTCTATCCATAACATAGTCACTCACCATGATGCCAAGCCTATTAAACAAAAACTTTGATGCATACATCCTCACATAGCCCTTATCATCAAAGAAGAGCTTCATTATCTACTATGTGTAAACTTCATTAAACCCATTGACTACCCCCAATGGGTCTCAAATATCATCCCCATCACCAAATCCACTTGGGTTCTATGCATTTTTGTAGACTTTCATGGCCTTAACCTCACATACCCAAAGGATGACTTCACTCTACCTAGCATTGATCATCTTGTTGATCTTACAACAAACCATGAGAGGTTATATCTCATGGATAGTTTTTACGTTATAATAAAATCTTGATTTCTCCTAAAGATCAACATAAAACTAACTTTACAACCCTTTGGGGAACTTTTTTTCTATAGATTCATGCCTTTTAGGTTAAATAATGTTGGTGTAACCTACCAACGTGCCATGACTTATATTTTCCATGATATCATCCATTAGATTGTAGAGGACTATGTGGATGACCTTATTGGGAAATCCAAACTCTAAAAAGACCACTTGACTATTCTTACGATCATATATGAATGCGTCATCCATTATAATGTTAACCTTAATCTTAAGAAATGAATTTTTGGGGTCCTTTTAAGAAATATTCTTGGATTTATCATCTCTCTTCATATGATTGAAGTAAATTTTACTAAAGTTATAGAAATTTTAGACATGCCTCCTCTAACCAACCTTAAGCAACTCCATAACCTATAGGGAAAACTCCAATCCATTCACCATTTCATTTCCAAACTTTTAAACTAGTCCCAACCTTTCTATCACCTTCTAAAGAAAAATGTCTCTTTCAAATAATATAGTGATTGTCAAAAGGCCTTTGATTCACTCAAATAATACCTTTTGTCATGACCTTTCTTCACCCCTCCTAAGGATGACCACCCCTTTTACCTATATGTCTCTACCACCGACCATTCCCTAGGGACAATGTTAGCTCACCAAGATGAATAACACAAAGAGAAAGTTGTATACTACGTTAGTTATATGCTTGTAGAATATGAGATTTAGTATACACACATTAAAAAACTCTACTTATCATTGACCTTCATGGACACCAAACTCTACCACTACCTTCTTAACCATAAAACCTATGTCATCACTGATATCGACCCATTCAAACACATTCACTCTAAACCATACCAAAATTAGCATATGGCTAAGTGGCTCATGATCCTAGCTAAATTTAACCTTGAATTCCTCCAAAAAAAGATGATTAAAGGTCAGGTCATTGCTAATCAATTAGCTAAAGCTCCTTTATCAAATAACTAACCACCTCCTCTTTCCTTTTTCAATGAGTCTATAGTGACTCTTTTTCAAGAAGATGACATAAACTACCAAATAACCATGTTCTTCAATGGCTCGAAATGCCAACAAGAACGGGGTACTAGAGTTATTCTCATTTTTCTCAATGGTGAACCATTTCTTCTTTCTTTTAAAATTGAATTTGAATGAACCAATAGTATGGCTAAGTATGAAGACTTAGTGATAGGTCTATAAACTACTCAAATCTTGAGAATTAAGAAAATCCATGTCTTTGGTGATTTCCAACTTGTGGTCAACTAGGTCAATGGATCCTATCAATGTAAGAATGATGTATTATAAAAATATAAACTTTTAGTTGACAAACTCTTACAATCATTTCACCATTACCTAGTCCAATCTTTTCCTTGATTTGCCAATAGATTTGTAGATATAATGACCTACATTGCTTCTCAGATCCCTTCTTAGCCTTCCAATTCCAAAATATTTGTCACCGTTCATCATTTTACCATACCCTCTTATGGCCAATTTGACCTTCCAACCATTTGTAATGTAGAAGAATCCCTATCTGACATATGGTGTGTCCAAAATTTCAACTACCTCAATCTAGGCATTGTTTTTCACAACCTCTCTAAGAATACCCAAATATATTTTATTCATATTACTTGTCATTACACCATACTAGGGGGAATCTTTTAAAAACATGGTTTTGATGGTCTCCTTCTTTGTTTCCTATGTATCCATGAAACTTCCCATGTTATCAAGGAAACACATGATGGGATTTATGGGGGACACATTAGTAGCCTAACAGTCACTAAATGTATCCTTCATCTTGGTTACTATTGACCCACCCTTAACCAAGATTGTTGTGATTATGTAAAAAATTTGTTAAATGTCAAAAGCATGCTAATCTACATCATGAACCAACCAATAGCCTCCAATTATCTAAGGACTTTTGGCCTTTCTTCCAATGGGGCTCAATCTCATTGGGGAAATTAACCTCCATTCTCCATAATGGCATAGCTCCATCATCATAGCCACTAAATACTTCACCAAGTGGGTGGAAGGTATTCCTCTAATCTCTACCAAAGTGGAAAAGAATGTCAACTTTATAAACCACCATATCATCTATTGCTTTAGTGTTCCTCATAAGATCATCACCGATAATGGTAAATCTTTCAAGGATAAGTAAGTCTAAGGTTTATGTGATGCATTTATCATCAATTTAAGCTTTTACTTTCCTTATCAACCATATGTAAATAGACAAGTGGAATATTCTAATAAAACCCTCACCAAAATATTAAACAAAGTTGTCAGTGCTTCAGGTTGGGATTGACACTTGCACATCCCATTTGCCTTATCGGCCTATCACACTAGCATTCAAACCTCTATGTGTTCTACCCCTTTCTCTCTAGTCTTTGGAGCATAAGAAGTCTTGACTCTTGAAATACAAATCCCTTCTCTTTTTATATCTTTAAAGGAACTCATTTTTGAGGAATATTTTTATTAGCATCACTTAGCTCAGCTTGAGATACTTAATGAGTGTCATTTAACATCCATCACCCACCTTCATATCTATCAAGAGCGTATCACACACACTTATAACAAGCACTTCAAACAATGGGAATTCAATATTGAATATCTCATCCTAAAATAAAACCAACATGTGACAAACATGAAGAAGAGTAAATGAGGCAAGTTTGCTTTTAATTGGCTTAGACCTTATATCATCACCCATAACTATGAATCAGGATCTTATCGTTTATCCTCTCTCAAAGGAAAACCAAAACCTAAGCCTCCCAATGCTTCACATCTACATCTATTTTTATGTTAAGGAAAGATAAAGCTCACCTATTTGTCTAACTTAAGATCATCCCTTGAATATAAGATTTTAACCTTCACCCACCTTTTTCCTCCCCTTTTGAGGACAATTGATTACAACATAAAATAATGTGATTAACCATCATAGTCATGGCCTAATCTTAAATATGGGTACCATAGCTCTACCCATAGCATGGTTTTCCTGGATACTTTTAATCTCTAAAAAAATGGAATCCCATGGTCATTATCTCTCAAAACCACACACTTTCACATATCATTGACCTTCTTGTGTAAAGTTTTGCCCTTATAAAGGTAAATCTCTGAACCTGATTGGATTGGTGCATGTCTAAACACATTTCATCTTACAATAATTAATTGGGTCAATATCTTAAGCATTAGAGACTACTCTCTTGAAGGATAGCTACCCAAAACCAAAATTAAAATTACCACATGTAAGGTAGAATTCTCCCTTGAAGGACAACTATCAAGAATGTTAAAAAAAAGGCAATAAGCTTAGACTAATCCCTTAAAGGATGGTTGAGTTAACTTTGTCAAAAGTAGAGTAATTTTATGGAAGCATCCCACATCAATTAGCTTCTCATATACAACAATAAAGCAAAATACCCACTATCACAACAAATTCTAAAGCCACAATCAATTCTCAAGCAACATAATAATTTGGAATCCACAATCGGCTTTCCCATGTAAATTTCCCACACTGATCAGTCTACATCTAGCATACGACATGGACTTGTCTATTACCATTCTTAGGCCACTTATAGATGGGGAAAACTAATTTACATGAGGCTATAATACATATCACCAATTACCCTTTACACCACATATCAACCATCTTTCCTTTAGACTATCTATAAATGAAAGTATTTAGAGCTTACTTTACACCTTGTGATCAAGAATTTTTTTTGTCAACTAGTGAATACTCATGCATAGCATTTGAAGGGCTTATATTTATTAATCCAATCCCACTTCAAGTATATTTTTAGTCCTTATCAAAAACAAATAATTATGCCCTATTCCTCTCTTAATGTGCTTGGTTGATGTTTTCATCATGAATTTTACCATCTAGTATTACACCAAAAATAATCATTTTAAATAAGATTACAACAACCATAACCATAAAAATCATAACCATAACATTCATAAGTATCCACACAACTTTAAGCATAATAACATTCAACCAATGATATCCAACACATTTTTTACATGTTTACAATAATCTATGCAATATTTTATTTTAGGTACAAGGAGTTGCATGACACATACAAAGTTATTAGACTATCCATGCTTCACCTAAATCCCCTACATACATTATTTCCTACCTAAGCACTTGGATGATTGTTTGGTAACTCTATATTTATGTTCAGTCATCCTTCTACTTGATTGATCCTTAAACTCACATCTGTAATGTTCCCTATCACAATGATTTCTAAAGGGCATACTCTGTTCTCCTCTTCCAAATTCATCCCCATAGGGAGAGAAACATATTTTTCTCAAGGTTTTTCACCTCACTCACCTATCATAGCCATTACATCCTTCTACTCTACTTATTTTACTTGCATCAGTACTATCAGTTGTTGCCTCAGTTCACATCCCCTTGGATAGGGAGGGTTCCATCCATAGATAGGCCAATGGTCATGTTCTCTAGCCCTACATCTTGTGCATTGAAATTATCACCTTATTTTTTGCTACATAGGTAAAATTTTAGGATTAAGCTTAGGCTAAAAGTGCATTTCCTCTTGTTGATCCAATAGTACTTCCATTATCACCATTACATGCTATAATATCTGGTAGATCTACACATTCACCATATTGATTATTTCAGGCAGTGGAAGTTACTAGTTATCTCCACCATTGTTCCCATTATTTTCCATCTTCAACCTTATGTAGTTCTATACACTTTTTATAACCTATAAAATTAAATCACTCAATGATAGACATTAATCTTTATCATGATTCTTTAAATAGAATACCTTACCATTCTTCCTTGCCAACATGGTTTTCCATTCAATCGACGAGGAAGGTCATATGATGTCATTGATTCCTTTGAAAAATCCTCCCACTTCAAATGGTCATGTCTACTTACCTTTTTGTGTGGACATGTCACCCTTAATCTGATTGGTCACCTTGATAAATACATTATGCACCATCAGGATATCTTTTTTTAACCTCATCATCTGATCCACATTAGATTTATTTTCTTGTTTTGTCATCATGTGATCCTTATGGGCCTGGTGGTCATTAGCATCATTATCACCATTAACTCAATTGATTTAAATTGGATTCCAACCATGGGCTATTGTAATGATCACACCTTCAAAACTTACACTATTATTGGTGGTGGTAACTCCTAAATCCTTATTGTTGTAGACATTTTTCCATCAGAGGTAGGCTGCCATGAATTCATATCAATACACTCACCTTCTTGCCCATTTTACCCTCTTATTCCTACCATCCCATTACCACATGCTCTGAATGTCAGACCCCAACCATTGGTATTATCTAATCGAACACGGTATTCTTTTCTTTTATGTTAGTTAAAAGGTCATTTATAGTAGGGGAATGATCACCTTTTCTCAGCCCCATATCTTATTATTGGTTAAGCCTGACCTAGCATAACCAATAAGTCATCAGTTCCATAGATCTAGGATAGAAGATGTAGACATGGCTACCATTGTTTTAGCCTACACATGTAATTCTTGGGTTAGGAAAGGTCCATCCTCTATCACTCACCATGCTACTAACTTCCTTACTTGTAGAATCTACTCAAGTATCAAAGAAATTCTTTGCAAGTCATCACTTCACTACTACCCTTATAATTCAGCTCGTAGTGGTGATAAACCATGGCCAAAGTGACTCTGCAAATCTAGATAGACCCCTACCTCCTAAAACTTAGCTCATAATGGTATAAATTATCTCCAAACTCCTACCCTCACATAATTTTAGAAGATGTACCATCATAACAAAGGTACCTCTTCTTTGGTTTACTTCCGTTAAAGATCATTTATGGTACTTAACATTATGTTCCCTTCTATTTTATCCTACCTTTCCCATATGTATATCTAATCCTACTAAATGTGGGATCATTATGGTAAATGTTTACCAATATACACCATTCACTTTCATTGACACCTTCACCAAAACCCAAAACTATTATTTTTCCAAACCTTCTCCCTCAGCCCAAACCAACCCATGTGGTCCATCAAATTGGGGAAACCAATTTGAACACCACTCACCCAAACCTTGTTGAACCACATTGGCTTGATATCCATGGATGATGTAAGTGTTGATCCAATTCTAAGGGTAGCTCAGCACTAACAACTACTTCCCATCCCCTTTTTCTTCTCACTCATTTCCACTGCTAACAATGCCTTCTTGCTTAGGGCATCCTACATAAAGGAAGATTTGAATTCTTTCTTAAGCATCCTTATATTTTAACACCATATAATACTTCTTATTAAGTGTTTCCTCCATTTTTAGGAGAAATACATTAGCTTGAGGTCTTTTTGGACTATGTAGGTAGTGATCAGTTACTGAGGTCAGCTCGGCCACATCCTTTACTTTATTTTCCCTTCTCACCTCATATCTTTTCCTCCACTTTTATACCTATCTCAAAACCATCTCCCTACCTCTAGATTGTTAATCTCTTTTAACACAAGGGTGGACAACCTTTCTCATTAGCCCCTATTACCCCCATAAATCCACTTCCTACTCTACTTTATTGGCCTCCCTATCATCTTTCCTTATGCATACTTCATAACTCACTTCCCCACCCACCTTTTACATTTTTTGAATCTATTTCACCTTATTACCAACCTTTCCCTTTATCCCCTTTAACTTCATTCTCTATCCTCATCATATTCCCTTACCCTTGACTTTTTTTATACCCCCTTATCACTCTCTTTCCCTCACCCATTCCACATCATAGTGTGCATCTTGAAAGATTTTTGTTTCTTCTATTTACATGTACCTCCACTCTTTTCCATTCTACCACTCTTCCCATTATACCCATTTTCCATTCTTCTTGTTTGATTTTTTCCATCCTTTCATCCTTTTTGTCTTTTTCTCCTCTATAACTAGCTTCTAACTTGGTCTTCATCCTCTAAGAAGCCTTCCATAATTGCCTCTTTCCTTCTCCTCTTCTTTCCTTTCACCCTTTACATTCCCCTTTTCCTCTTTCCATCTCAGTACTGACTTATCTTTTGCATTTATGTGAGTATCTGTGCTTTGTATCCCTACTTAATTCTTCCTTTTTGTTCTTATCATCCCTAATCTTCATCCCTTAGTTTCATCTCACTTTCTTTTATTGTGTCCCCCTATTTCTTCACCACCTCACCACTTTTTGGCTTGACAATCTCTTCTAATCACCACTTCTACTTGTCAATCTCTTTTACCAAGTCAATTGATGCCTACCTTATCTCTTCACCTTCTTACCTACCCATACTTTGCTTCCCCTTGTTTTTCTTAACCCCTTTCCCATATTCCATCCCATTCTCATCTCCAAAGCCACCATTTGCTTTGATTCATTATCCATCATCATCCTTTTTGTGTTCTCATTTCAATCCTTTTTCCTCATATTTTATTTTATTTTTTTACTTGTTTATTTTTTAAATTTTCATCACCAAACTATTTTCTCCTTGGTTTATTTATAGACTTATTTTCAAACTCTTCATGGCCTCCCATATTTACCATCCTCCCCTTACCCTTCATGATTGTTACACTTCTCTCCCCATCATTTTCAATTCTCCAACCTATCATTCTTTAGTGCTTCTCTCATCCTCCATCTTCTACATTTTATTTTTCTCTTTTCTCCATTTTATTTCATTTTTTTCATCTCCCTTGATTCCCTTCCTTGCTCTTCCTAACCTATATGACCATGTCTGGATTCTTCCATCCTTATCCACCTTTATCTTTATCTGTGACCTCATTATTTTCTCTTCATCCATCTCCTAGTCCACTTTACCTCATCCCTTGTTGGATCTCTCTTATGTTCTCCAATTAAACCTCCACCTCTTTAAAGTGTGATCACTAGTTGTACTACTTCTTCATACATCTCATTGTATATTTCCTTGTATCTTCTATGCCCTTTCCTTAATGCATAAATTCTAGTGAGGTTCATTATTTCAGGAGTATCCCTTTCTTCCTTTAATGACTTTATATGTTACACTCAGACTCTATTTTTTTATCCCTCTCCAACTACTCCCTCCACCCTCCCTATCACCTTTTTACTTATAAACCCTCTACCCATTTTGAGCATGTTACAGCCTCTAAGGTCTTCCCCTCAATTTTGGTTTATTGTAAGATATATACCAATCCTACATTTCTATAACATAATTGGCCAAGACCATGGGTTCATATGACCAACCAATAATCTTGTGTTGTTAATCCATCAAGATGTAAATTCCTTCCCCACCTCTTCTAGTCTTGCCTATTTTCAACCCCTTTTACTCTGACCTTCAAAGATTTTAGAACCAAAAATAAAACCACCTTCAAATGGAAGATTTGGGACATCTTCATGGGGATGCTAGCTACACCCTCTCATGCACCTTACCTTCCAATAATTCCCCTTGATTCTCCCTTCCCAAACTACATCTTTTTACACCTTGAAATCATCCTTGTTTTAATGCATGAAATCCACACTCATTTAATTAATAATATTATTATTCACCTCATTCCATATTCCAAAACCCCTCATCATCTTTCTTTGAATTCCCTCAAAAATCAATGCTTACTTATTTTGGGGCCCCACTGACTCAATGGTCAATGGTTCAAATCTTTGCCACTTCTCATTTACCAACTCTACTACTTTGCATCCCCGAATCATTACATACTACCCTTTCATAGCTTGTTAACAAAATTATTGTGGCGTGTGCATAATATTAGCTTATTTAGATGTTAATGAAAGAACCCATCAGATCACTGTGACATTTTGAGTAGTTATAGATCTTTTAAATCCTAGTAAAGCATATTTATCCATTTTCTTTTCTTTAAAAAGGTGGTATAAATTTCATGCTTCAACCTACTTATCCATGGTCATAGATTCCTTTTACATAGTTGACACAATCATCTAGTTGAATCATAGGTAATCTCATCCATCATTTCTACCATAACCATTAGAAACTATTTAATATCCATCTTTTCTACCCTTTGGCACTTCCCTTTATCCAACATACTTCAACCGGACCTAACTACATGATATCAAATTGGGGCAACCAAGTTAACCAACACACTTCACCTTAAAATAAATACATTTGGCCTAATATTCTTTTTGGATTCCTATCTATGGAAATATGTAGGTAATGTTGACTTGCTGCATCCATCTAGAGTCATCTCAGCCATCCCCTTCTAACCCATACCCAATCTACCCATGCTTTCACCATGCCCACCTTAACACCGATTACTTTTGACCTAGAACCTTGGTGTATTTTACAATAAATTTTGACTATAAAAACCAACCTTATCATGTTAAAATTTTAAACATTTTCACCACCTCATGCAAAACTAGACCATTTGTGTTTTCTCAAGAGCACTTTCTACCCTGGATACTTGAGTCAACATCAAACCTATCTAGGAGCCTTGATAATACTAACTTGATTAGCTATGACTAATGTTGGGGACCAATTACCTTATCATTTATATTATAAATTAACCTTTTTGTTATCAACATAAGTAGATTTATTCTCTGCATAATCTTGACTATTGTGCTTAGTCATATTTTTTGAACCCATTGGCATTTCACATACCTAGCTACCTTATGGCACCACCTAGTGCCTACCCATCAACTATTTATCAAACCTACACCTGATTTGGCCTTTCATCATTAACTTTTAGTTTGAGTGGGAACACTTCCATACTATAAACACCCTGACCTTTGACTAAGTGATTCATTTTTGTTTTATATCTTGTTAATTCAAAGTTGCATAACAAAAATGGGCAAAGTGTAGACACTAAAAAACTACACACTTACAGTTTTTAATGACTAAATACCTCAAGACCCCCTAAATACACCTAAACCTTTTTAATCCTTAGAAAAACCCTCTTAACCTAATGAAATCACTATTTTTCTAGTCACACAATATTATTTAAAATAACTATTTGAAAGTACTATTCGCTATCACTATTCACTATGGGACCCACTATCGTTATTCATGATAACATTGCATGTGACATGGAAAATGACATAGTGAGTGACATGGAAATTTACATGGCATGTGACATGGAAATTGACATGGCATGTGACATGGCAAAGTGACATGGCTTGATGTGTGACATCATACCCCACTTGGGACCCTTTCTCAAAGTGCTTAATGACCTCATTTAAGAATCACAAGCCCCACCTTGAAATATGGTGAATTTACCCTTATGGGGCCATAATTAAACATATATTTTATTGGTACACATGAAAGTATACCTTTAAATTAGATACCTACCTCCTCAAAGACAAAGGGCACTCATTTTTGGACTTTTAAACCTAAATGGAGGCTCACCAACCCAAATGGGAGACTTTCCAACCCACATGGGGATCCCCATCAACCTCACCCTAACTCATCCATACACCACATATAAAATGGTGCCACATTTGGTGTGTCACCTCTTTAAGTGCTTGAATGAAAATAAATAAAGGTGGTAAAAATTCTTCAGTCTCATTCAAACCCATGTACATGATTTCCATTAAAACATGGATTCATGTGAAAAGTAAGAGACTCACCAACCCACATGGGAATCCTCACACACATCACCTTTAATAAATCATGCACCACATGGAAAATGGCACCACACTTCCACTATTCTCCTTTTTGGCATGATTCTTCACAAAAATGCTATAAATACTCCCCTCTCCTTCACCCAAGGTTAAGTTGGAAGTTAATATATTATTATTAACATTTATGTTGAAATTTTATAGGTATCATCAAGGAGTTAATAATATTTAATATAATCATATCAAGAAATAAAACTCTACCAAAATTGCTTCAAGTCTTCATCAACTATCAACAAGCCAATCTTCATCAACAAACATCTTTAAGCATTGAGGTAATCTTGTTATTTAGTTATCTGAATTTCTTCAATCTTTTAAATTTTGACCTATTATTTCACTTGTGTCCTTCATCACCATCTTATAATTTTACCCTCTTATACATATCCCTTTACCCCTTTGCCTTTTTGGCCTCATTATGACTAGTCACCCCTTTTACTTTCTTGGCCCTCTTTTTCACCATTTATCCCTCTTATTTTCTTAAACATATTTATATTCACCATTAAAAAATTTACAAACCCAAACCAATTAATTTTTTTTTTACTTTTATCAAATTAATCTAAACTGAAAAAACCACAACTTTGTTTTAGCCAATTTTTAACATTAGCACTATTTAAACTAGTTGCTTTATTTTAGCCATCTAAGCAAAGCATCTAGATTTCCTAATTAATTTTATGTTTTCTGATGTTATTAGTTTCAATTTTTTTTAATTTTATTCAAATATTTCCATTTTCAATCACCAACTTAAGTGTTTGAACAAGGTGAATTGACAACATCCTAGAAAATTTTTGCTTCTAGGATCTAGCTTGCGCTAGGCAATCCACCCATCCACTTATCTAAAAAACAAGTTTATTTTATTGTTTTATGATTAATAGGTCATCCTCACAATATAAAGAGGATATATCCATAATTACTTGGATCTAATATGTGTACTTTAACTGGTATTCTTTCACACCCTTCAAAACTAGTTTCTTCTTTTCACACTTAAGAAAAAGAAAAAATTAGATAAAAACATGTGGTTAGAAAAGATGTATGCTCTAAGACCCAAAATAACAAAATATGTTTAAAAAAAATATTCCTAGATCTAAGATAGTTATATAGGATTGAAAAATGGCCTTGTATGATCACTGATCTTCTTGTAAAACATAAAATGACAATATTGACCCTAAAAGTTAGAGATTAAGGGATAATTACTAGTGGTTTTGTCACAAATCACAATATCATGACTATGGATGGAAATATCATGACTTGTAGGTCAATATTACAAGTCAAAAAGTTGTGATTTTGAATACCACCTATATATTATGATAATCTAAAAATTATTAGCCATTATGAGTTAGATGTTTAATATAAAATCACTACTTGACATGTAAAATTGTGACTTTCTATTCAAAATTGCAATTTGTGAATTGTGGTATTGAAGAAGAATAACAACCTATCAAACAAAGAAACTCTTAGAAGTTAAAACTTGAGGGTAAGTGTAAAACCACTTAAATAAATGAAATATCACAAGTATAAATACAATATCATGATTCTCTTGTACATGAATATTTTATCAAATCTAGATTTTGATTCTCATTTAGTCAACCCTAAAAGCTAGCAAAAAAACCACTAACATGAAAAATTATTAAATTGGGAGGGTTGGACCCACCATGGTCACCAAAATATAATATGAATTTAAGATATTAGATTAAATCATGAGATTTTAAAACCCAAAACATCAAACTACCTTATAGGAAGGATTATGGAAAATAAATCAAAATCATAAGATAAGCCTTACACATCCCTTGTTGTAAATAGCCTCCTTACAAGATGTTCAAATAGATGTTTCATTATTATGGACTCATAATTTTGACATTATGACGGTATGATCAATGATGTTGATGATGCATTCAAGGAGTAGATTGGCATGGAGACTTTGTGAACTTGATAGATTCTAGTTAGTAGATCATGGATATTCTAGTTAGTTTATATGGATGAGTGGCTTTGTTTATATAAAATATATAGGGAAAAATCAATGAATATATTTAAATCTTGGGCCATTGAGATAAATATTTTGGGATATTCTAAGGAATTTTTAATTCCTTGAAAACCTCTAGAATAGGGGGTTCTACATGGGGAAGGCTAGGTTAGAGAGGATTCTAGAATTGGACGATTATATAATCCTCTTATGGATTAATTAGGATTAGTAAAGGGATTAGATAGGGACTATGTGGGTTATTAAGGACTATGGGTGTAGGAGAGCCTAGAAATAGGCTTAGTAAGTGGGTAGGTGAGTCATGGGAATTTAAAATTTACAAATAATGGATAAGTGGGATTAGGATAAGATAATGGGGATTTAGGAGAATTAATGAAAAAGTAGGGAATAATAAAGTTATTAAATGAGGAAATGTTGATGGGGGATATTAGATAAATGAATAAGACTAGGATATAAGGGATACATTAACATGATTAATTAGACTATTTAGGTGCATACATTTTATCCCTCTTTTAAAGGTCATTATGAGTGGAGCAAAATAGATGGAGTAATGGTATTTAAAAGAAAATACATTTATTAAATGAATGTTATTAAATGACATTCGTGGATATGATAAAAATGTAATATGAATTTTTAGCTATTGCATTTAATCATGAAATTTAAAAGCCCAAAACATCAAACCACCTTGTAGGAAGGATTATGGAAAACAAATCAGAATCATGAGATAATCCTTAGTCATCCCTTGTTTTATCTATCCTCCTTTCAAGATGTTTAAATATATTGTTGATTTCTATGGACTCATAATTTTGACATTATGATGGCATCATCAAGGTTATTGATGATGGATTCAAGGATTAGATTGGCATGGAGACTTCATGAACTTAACAGATTATAGTTAGTAGATCATGGAGATTCTAGTTAGTTTCCATGGATGAGTGAATTTGTTTATATATAATATGGAGGGAAGAATCAATGGCTAGATTTAAATCTTGGGCCATTGAGATCA